>VKOC01017124.1:0-100927 GCA_009364415.1 Spea multiplicata
ACAAGGACAGAAAGCGATTGCAGTAGTAGTGTTAAACGACAAAGTAAATCTCATGTCTACAAAATAAGATCCACGAACTTGTAACAGTTGTGGCAACTGAGAATGTTGATATAGTGGCTGTTACCGAGACATGGTATAATGAGAAAAATGACTGGGACATATCAATACCGGGGTACTCTTTATATAGAAAAGATAGAAAGGGCAGGAAAGGGGGAGGGGTGGCCCTATATGTGAAAAATAACATAAAATCTAACTTAATACAAGTTGGTGAGGAGAACTTAGAGTCTTAGGTTTGGGTTACAGTACAATTTGGCAAAAGTAAAGTAACTCGCATAGGTGTGATTTATAGACCCCCAGGACAAGTAGAAGAACTAGATAATCTACTAGTGGAGGAAATAGCTACAATGACAGTGAAGGGGGATGCGTTTTATGTTGGGCGTGTTTATGATTTTAATCTCCCTGATGTGAACTGGAAAACGAAAGCAGCTGGTTGTACCAGGAGTGCGGATATTCTAAACTCCTTACTGGGATTATCTTTAAAACAGGTAGTTGAGGAACCAACTCGTAAGGAGGCCATATTGGATTTAGTGTTCACAAATGGAGATTTGTTAACAGATATTTCTGTAGGTGAAAGTTTGGGATCTAGTGATCATCAGTCTGTGTGGTTTAATATACGAACAGTGACTGAGTCACACCACACAAAAACAAAAGTTTTAGATTTTAGAAAAGCTGACTTTTCTAAAATGAGAAAATGTATAGAGGAGTCATTATCAGACTGGGGCAATTTAAATGGTGTTCAGGAGAAATGGGATTTTGTAAAAGCTGTTTTATCGAAGATAACAGAAAATTGTATTAGGTTGGTCAGTAAGAGTAAAAAATTAAGGAAACCGCTGTGGTACTCTGCAGAAGTGGCCAAAATCGTGAAAGACAAGAAGTTAGCCTTTAGTAGATACAAAAATACCCAAAGTGAGGAAGATAGACAGATCTATAAAATTAGGCAGAAAGAGGCAAAGAAAGTTATAAAAACTGCCAAATCACAGGCAGAAGCGCGAATTGCCCTATCAGTAAAAAATGGAGATAAAACATTTTTTAGATATATAAATGAGAAAAGGAAAGTTAAACAAGGATTAGTTAGACTAAAAACAAAAGGAATGTATGTAGAAGAGGATAAAGGTTTAGCTGACTGCCTCAATTAATATTTCTGTTCCGTTTTTACAAATGAAAATGAGGGAATGGAACCTCAGTTGGGAAAAAAGACTGAATAATTTGATATTATCAAAGGCAGAGGTTGTACTTCAGTTGTCTAAGGTAAAAACAAATAAGTCGATGGGGCCTAATGGGATACACCCCAAGCTAATAAAAGAGTTTGGGGGTGTACCACCAAAACCGTTAACGGATTAATTTAACAAATCGTTGGTAATGGGATTCGTCCCAGGGGATTGGAAATTAGTGAATGTTGTGCCCATTCACAAAAAGGCAGAAGAGATGAGTCGGGCAACTACATGCCAGTTAGTCTTACATCTGTAGTGGGGAAATGGAAACAAGGTTAAAGGAAAGGATTGTTGAACATCTGAAGTCGCATGGGTTTCAAGATTAAAAACCACATGGGTTTTCCTCAGGAAGATCTTGCCAAACAAATCTTATTGATTTTTTTGATTGGGTGACTAAAGTAATTGATCAATGTGGTGCAGTAGACATTGCGTATCTGGATTTCAGTAAGGCCTTTGACACTGTGCCACATAGAAGACTTATAAATAAACTGCAATCTCTGGGTTTAGATCCCAATGTTGTTGAATGGATTAAGGAATGGCTGAGTGACAGACAACAGAGGGTTATAGTCAATGGCGTATATTCAGAACAAGGTCTTGTTACCTGTGGGATACCTCAGGGATCTGTACTTGGACCCATTCTCTTTAATATTTTAATTAGTGATATTGCAGATGGTGTTGATGGAAAGGTATGTTTATTTGCTGACGACACAAAAATTTGCAACAGGGTTGATGTTCCTGGAGGAAGAAGCCAAATGGCAAACGATCTAGCTGGAAAAATGGTCAGAGCTGTGGCAATTGGCATTTAACGTGGATAAATGCAAAGTAATGCACCTGGGGCATAAAAACCCAAGGGCAGAGTATAGACTATTTGGTACTGTCCTAACCTCAACGTGTGAGGAAAGGGATTTAGGGGTAATTATTTCTGAGGATTTAAAGGTAGGTAGACAATGCAGTAGAGCAGCGGGTAATGCTAGCAGAATGCTTGGTTGTATAGGGAGAGGTATTAGCAGTAGAAAGAGGGAAGTGCTCATGCCGCTGTACAGATCACTGGTGAGACCTCACTTGGAGTATTGTGTACAGTACTGGAGACCATATCTCCAGAAGGATATAGATATGTTGGAGAAAGTGCAGAGAAGGGCTACTAAAATGGTTTATGGATTACAAAATAAACCTTACCAGGACAGGTTAAAGGATCTTAACCTATATAGCCTGGAAAAAAGACGGGACAGAGGGGATATGATAGAAACATTTAAATACTTAAAGGGAATCAACAAAGTAAAGGAAGAAAGTTTATTTAAAAGGAGAAATAAAACCGCAACAAGAGGACACAAGCATAAACTAGAGGGGCAAAGGTTTAATGGTAACATCAGAAAATATTACTTTACGGAAAGGGTAGGGGACGCATGGAATAGCCTCCCAGTGGAAGTGGTAGATGTTAATACAGTAAAGTCATTTAAGCAAGCATGGGATAGGCATAATGCCAAGCTAGATATAGGATAAGGGCAAGTACTAAAGGAGAGTACTCAGAGGTTGGGCAGACTGGATGGGCCTTCTGGCTCTTATCTGCCGTCACTTTCTATGTTTCTATGTTTCTATGTTACATCTAGCTCTTCAGAACCTACATAGTGACATCTTTTGTGAAAGGGTTGGCTGAATTTGTGCTTGCTATGAATGGTGTTGGTAGCCCTGGCTTGGACATGGGGGCCATGACCTGGGGATCATAGCAGTTGTGGGACCTGTGACTGAAATCGACATTGAGCCACCTACCACACCTACACACTAACTTGTTGACTTCCACATTGAGTTGAGACATGATACAGTAACTCCTGAAAATAATAATCCAAAGAGTAGGGAGTCCATTCCTGGCCCTGGGCCAGTCACAACCTAATCTCTGCATCACTAGAGAGGATATACTCTAATGATGGCTTTGTATATGTCAATCTATCCTTAAACTATCTTAACTTGTCTTAAAAGAAAAGACAAACACGTTCCATTAGGTAAAGTGCACTTAAGGCCAGTGGCCACCAAATGACATTAAGTGCACCATCAGCTGAGTATTGTGAAAATGCCGTGTGGGCCAGATAACTAGTAGGGGCCTGAGTGTACACCTTCACTCATTTAACATTTTGACTCCTTCGTCATTTTTCGGGGAGTATGTCACATAAAAGAAGTAATTGAAAAAAGGAGAACTGAAAAGAGTAAATGGAACAACACTTTTAATAAAATAATATATTTGTACTTTAAAAATATTATTTTTTGCAACATGTACAGAGTATTGAATCAATCAATGTGTCAGATGTAAGTAAAGTTTTTTTTTAGAATCAACTACAGAAAAAATGCACAGAATTATTTTATTTTTTACAATAATAGACATTGCTGTTTCAACACCACAATCAGTTGTCAGACAATCCCAGAGCGTATTAGGTGACATGAAATTTGCTCAGTGTTGTGATGCCTATAGTGGATGTTAAGTCATTTTGCTGGCTTTGCTTCTAATCCCTTTCGGATAACAAATACATCTTCTTCCAGATGAAGTCATGACTTCCACAGCCTCTGTGATACCTGGCAACTATGTACCTTGTACCCCCTTCCTTGGGGGGCATTGGTCTCTTTGTCTCCATGACAACAAAAAAGAACAAGGCCTTGTCATGTGCAGGCCACACTACAATAGAACTTACAAGAATTTATACATTTATACACTCTTATACAATATACAATATACAGTCTTATACATAAAATTCTATTTAGCCATATGATACACTGGTATATTTGAAGAGAATATGTATTTGTGCTTGTAAATGAATGGCCATTATTCATGTCTAAGATTAGATTTTAATAGCATCTATAGGATTAGCAGTGTGTGTTTACTGGCTGTTCATTGATTTGTTGCTTTGGCATGAATGCAGCCATTGTCAGGTTAGCCCTAAAATAAACCAGTTTGTGAAGCTAGCATAATTTATCTGAAAATCGACTCTGGTGCTGTTATACATTTAGTACATAGTAAAAGTACTAAATAATAGTATCACCCAAATCAACTGAACTATTCACTAAATAGTTATTCGAGTTAAATGATCAGATGCTACTCCATTTGCAGTGGCATCGCTAGGGGGGACAGAGGGGGTGCATAGCCTCTCTACAAATGATCTTGGCCACTATGTGCCTCCCAGTCTCCTTGCTCCCTCTTGAAGCGCACGTGCTGTTAATGCTGCGCGCCAGATATCACATCATATACTGAAGCTAACCACTGAAGCCGTGTGATGTAACAGGGAGACAGGGGCCTGTGCAGACCTCGTAACCATGCCACAGATCTAAAGAAGGTAAGTGAAATAAGATAGAGGGGTAAAAATTAGAGATAATGGGAAAGGAGAGAGAGAAGGGGAGAGATACTTAGAAGTGGGGAGGTAGCAAAAAAGGGGGAGAGAAAATGGGAAAGGAGAAAAATAGGCAGAAAAAGGGAGAGAGAAAAAAGATGGGCATAGATGAGATAAAGGGCAGAGGTAGAGACAAAAGGGACAGATAAAGAAAAATGGAAGAAATTAGATAAAGAAAAAAAGAGGAGAAATAAAAGAGAAAAGGGGAAAAATGCCGAAAGGGGAGATAAAGGGAAAAGGTGAGGTAAAGAGAAAGAGGGGAAAAGATAAAGAGAAACGTAGGAAGCTAAAGAGAACAAATAAAGATAAAAAAAGAAAGGGGAACAATAAAGACAAAGGGGGAAATAGAAAGGAGAGATAAAGAAAAAGAAGAGAAAAGATAAGAGTTAAAGAAACAGAGGAGAGAGAAAGAGGAGGAGAGTTAAAGAGAAAAGGTGGGAAGTAAAAGAGAACAAAGTGATAAAAACAAAGGAAACAATAAAAAACAGGGGAGAGATAGAAAGAAGAGGTAAAGAGAAAGATGAAGCGAGTTAATGAGATAGGGGACTAAAAAGAAGGAGGAACAATAAAAGAAAGGGAAGAGCTAGGAAAACGGAGAAGGATAACGAGAAAGGGACAGATAAAGAGAAAACAGAATAATAAAGAGAAAAATGGGAGCAAATAAACAGAAAGGGAAAAATAGTGAGGTAAAAAAATGAGGAGGAGGAAAAAAAGAGAGAGAGTGGGGAGATAAAAAGAAAGGAACTAAAAGAGAAAGGGGATAGGTGGAAAGAAAAAGAGGGGATATAATGAGAAAGGAATCAAGGGAAAATAAAGGAGTAATGATAAGATGGTAAAAGGGAATAGATAATAAGGTAGGGCAGACATTTTGTGAAAGTGTGGATTCAAGGCAAGGGTAAGCAAGTGTGGATGCAAGGCAAAGCCAGGATGTGTAAAGGTAAGTGTGAATGTGCGTATCATGTATATGTGTATGTGGAGGCGTTTCTAAAGGTAGTTTAAATGTGTGTATTCTGACAGTCTATCCATTACTGTCACTGTTTTGGGCCTAAAGGGTATATAATTAATAAAGGGTGCCACACTAAGGGGAGACATGAGGCTGTGAAATAAGACTCTGTGTACAATCTGGGTGCTGGATAAATCCGGTGAATGCAATCTGAGCAAGTCTTGAGTCTGTGTATAATCTGGGTGCTGGGACAAGTCCTGTGGGTTCCGTTTGGGTGCTAGGGCAAATGCTGTGTCTCTTTGTCATCTGGGTGCTGGGGCAAATGCTGTGGGTGCAATCTGGGTACAGGAAACAAATCCCTTGTGGGTGCAATCTGGGTACTAGGGCTCATCCTTATGTTCATATTATATAGTACAAATCAGATGTCTTAAGCAGATTTCACAGAGGGTTTCTATGGGAATTCATCTAGAAGAGCATTTGTGGGGTCATCCAATGTTGGATAGGAAGGCCTGGTTTGCAATCTCAGTTCCAGTCCATCCGAAAAGGTATTCAATGGGGTTGGGGTCAGGGCTCTGTGCAGGCCAGTAAAGTTCTTTCACATCAAACTCATCGAAGCGTGTCCTTATTGGCCTTGCTTTGTGCGCTGGGGCACAGTCATGCTGGAATAGGAAAGGACCTTCCCCAAACTGTTCCAGCAAAGTTGGAAGCATAGCATTGTCCAAAATGTCTTGGTATGTCCCCTTCACACGCTGTGCCCTTTAAGGCAGTGAGGACATGACAAGGTGAGAGCAGCTGGGGCAGCTGGTCTTGGTCAGGACAGAAGGTAAATGTATAGTGGCACATTCATTAATATCCTAGTTGTTTGTAAGAGTTTGTGAGTGCCTGTAACTTTAACTTTACAAAATACAGTGCATGTGAGGTCAATGTCTTTTCCAACACAGGGGCCACAGGGACCTGTATGTGGGAGTATATACACACACTCCTGCATAACCAGGGGCCATTTTGCATTCAGCTGCCATTGGGCATGAATGGATTTTTTGGAGGCACGTTTTCCTTAGTGTCGTTATTGCTTTATTTTTTTATTGTTGCTTCAGACATCATCACTGGATGGGCCATTTTTCCGCAGGTTGCACACTTTCAGTGGAAGGAGGGTGGATTTGATTATTTCAATCTTAGAGATAAAGAGGTAGTAGGGCTTTTATTTCATTATTTTCTTTTTTCTAAATATATCACAAACTCCTAGTCATTGGCAACTCACAGTTTTTAAACTTGGATCCATTTTTCCCCCTGCACTTGAGTGTATGAGAGCTGTGGGTGACTTTTTTTTGAGTGCTAATTCCCATTGGTGAATTTGCGAGTTGGACCTTTTTCCAATGGAAAATTATTTTTCACAAACATGTAAACACTCTTACTTTATTGAGTATATAGTCAACACTATTAATGAAAGGTCAACACTGGCAAATCTTTTAATAGCGGAAGAGACTGAAAAAATCTCTCTGATTTAACTATACATTATAATGGGCCAGCCAAGCTCTCCTTGCATTAGAAGCTCATTGGGGATGGCCCGTCATAATGTGTAGTGAATTGAAGGAGCTGAAACACAACTCTCTGTTTTGTGAATACATCCATCTAGAGTTGTACAAAGTAGTACAGAAAATCTGATTGCACTCAAGTTGTAGACTATATGGACAAATGTTTATTATGAATTATTCTGCGGATACACAAATTATAGGTCATTTGGTACACCACAGAGTTAAAGAAATAATTTTAGTCATGAGGCCTTTTTTTGCAGATTTCATGTTGTTTCATAACAATAACCTAAATCCTAATAAAGGGGATTTATCAAAAAAGGATAAAACACAATAAGGTATCCAGCTTTGAGTACACTCAATTTAAGACTCTATTCTGTTCTTCTACTTGGTTGTTCTTCACAGTCTGTGCTTATTTTCTTGACTATTAATATCCTTTCACCGACTGTATTCAGCTGTTGTTTTACTGCTGAGATTTGTCCAGACGTTTTGTTTTATTCTGAAAAGTGGCGCCTGTGCAAGATTATATTATTCAATTTTAGAAGTTGTTATTAGTATTTGTCCTGCATGTGTTATGCATTCAGAATACAAAGAACTTTGCCTGTTATTTTAAGATTAAGGTGGTGTTTTTTCCTCCTTTCTGAATGACACAGTAGGTGTGAAAAAGGTTGAAACATGCACTCTTCAAAGTCACTTTATATTTTCTACATTAACGTGACCTCAGTAGACACATAGATGACAAGCTAAGCAGAGTAACAGCTGAAACATAGTGGGCAAGGGACAGGGAGACCAGGCAAGAAACATAACTAGACAAGACATACATATTACAGGGCACAATAGGGAACAAGACAATGATTACTCAAGATCTGACATGAACAGGACAGGACACTCCTCTATCAGGGATACAAGACAGGACACCCCTCTGGGGGGGAAACAAGACAGGGCACCCCTCTACCAGGGATACAGAACAGGACATCCCTCTACCGGGGATACAGAACAGGACATCCCTCTACCGGGTGTACAGGTTACAGGAACAAGTTACACACATAAATACAGGACTAGCCTAGGACTATATGATAACTATTGGAGATTCCGTCACATCGTATGGCCATAGTGTGCTTAGCCCACCACTACGCCAAAGTACTCTAATATTCGGTGGGTCCTAACGCTAAACCCTGCCTACAGAGGTACTAAACAAACCAAACATGAAATCTAAACACATATCAAAGAGACATACCTTTAGACTGCAGACTGAGACATAACGGGTGGGGCACACCTTATAAAGGAAACAGAGCTGAAGCAAAGAGCAGAACTAGAAGCAAGGAATAGAAGATCAGAACACAGCATTAGGAAATCCAGGAATCAAAGGTTCAGGACAGAACATACGGAAACCCAGAAATGGACCACAGCAAGACAGGGAAACAGCCGCAAGACAGGACAAACAGAGACATGCAGCTCCGCAGCCTGGGTAGAGCGTGACACTAAGTGAGCTCCTCAAAAGTGGACAGATCCCTTGTTAACAATCTCTTGTTATCATGCTTTCCACCATTTTAATATTCAAAATGATCAACTGGCATTTAACCCTGTCAAGTCATCCCCACTACAACTAACCCACTCCAAAATCCCTCAATTCCTGCTTTAACTCTTTGTGTTTTGCCTGGACTGTCCACATTGCAATTAACCCACTCTTAAACCTTGTATCCCATATTTAACCCTCCGTGTTTGGCTTGGTATATTCATACTGCAACTAATCCATTCTACTTTTGCCCCACAGCACTTAAAGCGCCACCCAACCCTTGCTACACTCAACTCATGATTGCCAAAGCAGTCCTTTGCCTTCTTTCTCATTCACCCCATTCTACTAATCAGTTATAATCTGTACAATAGCTCTTAAAGGGTTATTGTTATTGTCAATTTTAATGTCCCTGTTATTTTCACTCTCCTCACTTTCAGTATCTAGAGAATTTGCTGTCACTATAAAAAATGAATGTATTGTAATATAATGTAATGTAAAGGAGACAGGGACACAGAAGCAGTCAGCAGAGAAGGTAGGAAGAGAGTTAATGATAGTGTGAGAGAGCATGAGAGTGAAATTATTAATCATGATATAAAATAATAGATGTGGGTGTGGTTTTGGTGGGTGTGGTGGGGCATTTCATCCTTGGACTCAGGCACCACAATATCTTGGGCCAGTCCTGCTAGTGCTACATACAAGCTATAGCAGATACCCAAACAGCTAAGTTTTTAAGGAATGCATGCTTGCACAATGTATAAAAGTGCACAGTGTTATACACGCATGTGTGCACCATCTGAATTGCCGCAGTCACATATATGGCACGGTGAGTGTTTGGATGGCTTTGCGGGGCATAAGGAGCTTGTCTGGCAGCCAGAGGGGAAAAGCAAGAGAGGAAATGAAAGAAAAGAGAAACAAACAGAAAACAGCTGCTGCCAACACCAATAAGTGATTGCCACTCACAGGACAGTATATAAAAATAAATAATTTTTATTATAAACTTATGAATGCTAACTTACACTTGCTCTGACACAATAGTATCAGTATGCTGCTACGCATTATAGAAACATATGAAAGTCTGTAAGACCCTACAACTGAATTGATAATTTGCCGTCTTATGCCTTTCTCTTATCTCATACTTAATCTCTCTCCCTGCCGGAAGGTTCATTCACTTATCCACCATCTTAGCAATTGTCATAACCATTGTCCAATGATGATTTTTTCCTCAAGTATTTTAAGACAATGAAAATAACATAATGGGGCTCCTCTGAAGAGAGATTGTTTGTGTAGACTAAATGTGATTTTCCTCATATTTTTTCCTTATGATAGTATTGTTGAGCTGTCATTATCTGTAGAGACACTAGGTGGAGCAAAATTTGCAAAACCTGAACAATATTGCAATATAAGCCTATACAGATGTACTTAGGGAATTACTCTTAAGTCTTTAAAAATATTAACCATTTTATACACTGTTACAAAGATTTTGAGAAATAAACCATACAGGTTAGCAACTGCTTGGCTGCATGCATCAGTGTGACCAACAGCTGCTCTTTTCTGCTTGTGTAGCATGCGGTTGGGCACATCATTGATGCGTGAGATAGGGTGAGTAGTAGGTGATGTAGACCAGCAGCCCAGCATGCATTTGCCCAGTGTGCTAGATGGTCAGTCTGGGCCTGTTTACCTTTCAAAATCTTTTTTGACTCAACAGAAACAATTTTTTTATGATCATTTTTTACCACCCATGGCTCACCATCTTAGCATCCATTTTTTCACCTTCTTCTGCATCTGTCTATCGTCCACTGTATTTATTCTCCCACCCACCCCTGTCCATTTTCCCTTACTGAAGGAACCAGACCACCTTATCTTTGTCACTATTTAAAATGTACCCTTTGTAAGTAGGTTTCAGATGCGTTGGGAGGCATGTGGTAATACGAACTGACCTCAAATGATCAGCTGTCAGTACCACACCTCCTGCATAGGACCCATCACCTACACATAGGAGAAGTTCATTATAATTTGATTATAAAGTTGAAAATAAGGTGGTGCAGGCCTGCAGGCCAGCTGTGTTTAAAAAGCTCACTAATACTGAGTACATTTGAAACTTCTATAACAAGAAGTAGCAGCCAAATGCATACATTTTCCTGGAGCACCTTGATGCAGGACTGTCTCATTTATGTTATTGTGGAAGAAGCATGTAATGTGTGTCTCAAACATATTTGTCTTCTAAGAAGAATCATGAAAACTTCTGGATTGACAAAGTTATACTGCATTATATTTGGTTTTCTTGTATTTGTGCTGAGGATTATCTGCTTCTTGTAATAATGAGCCACTTAGCAATTTGCATTAGTCTGGATCTAGGACCTTTTCAAGTGCCTGTACCATTTTCCTAGGAATCCTTACATAAATGACCTTACTAAAGTAAACTACCATAAGATACTGCTAACAATACAGAACCACACTAAATGACATATAGGCATATAGGTTTATCTATAGTGAATTATCTCGCTTAGCAACCAAAATGGTTAAAATGTTCCCAGCCACAGTGGTTTATAACATTAAAAAAAGCATTTCAATAGTGTGGCAAAAATATTATATTCCTTCATATTGAACCTTGGATAAGCAATATTGTACACGGTACTGTTTAATTTTATTATTAAAGGGATTGTGTTAAAACATTAAGCTGCATTGAATACATGTTTTACTAATACTTAATTTTCAAATCTCACATTTTGCTTTGTTTCTGCAATTTAAGGCTTTCATCTATAACATTATATATATCTAGAAGGCAAAATTATTGTCTTGAAGGAGCACTGTTTGAAGAAAGGTTACCATGGTAACCTCACACCCAGAAGGTACTGCAAACAATCAATTTATATGCTAAAAGAAAATATAATGTTTAAAAACTGATAATTCCAAGTGGACAAGCATCGCAAGAGCTAAGCTCTTGTGATGGAAAAAGCAAGTTGTTGTTTCAAAGTACATGCAAATATATTAGTATAGCTCAAAATGGTCCAGATAAGTTATATATTAAAGAGTTTAACCACAATTTTAACTTGTCCATCGTGTGGCTTGTGTAACTTAATTATTAGGTGGTAACTTGTTAACCATAATTTGTGAAGGATTTGGACACACAGTTGCATGATCCATTGCATTTCCTGCTCCTTGCTTACATCCTATTTAATAAAAAAACTGCCTCTATGACCATCAAAATCAACAAGTACCATTCTTTAAAGGCCGATGAACTACTAAACCCATAAAGGGACACTGAGCAGATGGGTCGGCTCACATAATATACTTTTAATGAATGTACTATACATGTCAACTATTTTTAACGTAGCCCTGCATAATACATTTTTCAAAAGCATCCCAAGTAAATGGGAAATCTGGTCACCTTGCACAATAAAGCTACATGACAAGTTGTCAGACACTAGCAAGTGTCTGTATTAGCAGGGTAGAAGGGGCCCAGAATGCAGGATTACTGGTGGTAGCAGGAAAAGTCCAGAGTAGTATAGATAGGGCACCATAGCAAAATCAGGTAGAGGTGGTACGCCAAATAATGTAGACAGGTCACAGGCACGGGTCAGGTCCAGGCAGCAAAGTAGCATAAACGGGTCACAGGCAAGGGTCAGGTCCAGGCAGCCAAAAGTAGCGTACGGGTCACAGGCAAGGGTACGGTCAGGCAGCGGGTCACAGGCAAGGGTCAGGTCCAGGCAGCAAAGTAGCATAAACGGGTCACAGGCAAGGGTCAGGTAACAGAATAAATCAGAACACCAACAGGTTAAGGAGCACAGTACAGGGGACGCTATGTAAAGCACAGAGGGTCTCAGAATATCTGAGCGCCGACATAAGGGAGCTTGAGGGTTTTATAGAGATCCCAGACGTGGCGTCTGACGTCACGTCTAGGTCTCCGCCCTCTGCTCCGCCCCCAACCTCCTCTCCCCTGTGAGACGTCACCAGAGGTGACGCCCCTCCAGGGGAAACCTCTATCCCCACTCCTCCCCCTCCCTCCTGTAGACTGTTAACAGGAGGGGAGGAACTTAGGGCGGCGTGCTGGAGCGCCGCCCTTCTTGTGGGGACGGCAGCGCCGTCGTCGCCTGGGCGTGTTCGCCCAGCTCCCCGCGCGGACGCGGGGAGTGAAGAACAGACCACCCGAGCCGGCGACAGGGACCGGGACCCTGCCGCGAGCAGACGCGGTCTGCCACGGGAGGTAAGTCCCGGACCTTGAGTGGCACGTACCGTACGCCGGGCGGTACGTGCCTTACAACAGGACAGAAACAGAGCTGAAACAAAGAAACAAGGCAGGAATCAAGGAATCAGGACAGAACATATGGAAATCCAGGAATGGATAGAAGCAAAACAGAGAAACTGAAGCAAGACAGAGATATGCAGCTCCACAGCCTGGGTAGAACGTGACACATACCTGGGAATTCTCCGGGTTTAATGCAGAGATTGCCGGGTGAGCGCTGCTCCTCCGGTTCTCCGGGTCAGGCCCCGAATCCTCCAGGTCACAGGAACAGGGTCTTGACACGTCCCGCTCCCCGCCAATTTTTTCATTTACATGGGGGTGTTCCCCCCCGACGTCAGCCGGACCGCCCATCGACGTCAGCGGGACCGCCCACCGACATCAGCTGGAACTCCCCTGACGTCAGCGGGACCACATACCCGCTGATGTCAGTGTGCGGTCCTGGCTGCGTCCCGCAAGGGAAGGCTCTGGGTAGCCGGAGCTGAGAAGTTCCCAGGTATGCATATTTCTTTGGCACCCCCCTAACTAAAACACACACATGCTAGCACACAAACTTGTGACCATGCAGCCACAGCACCTGCCTTAGCACACCCCTGCAGGCACAATTCTGCTTTAGCTTTTGCTATAAACCTTATAAAACAAAAAAAAACTAACATATTTAAGGTATCCACTCTCTAACTCATCTCCCCTTTCTTTTGGAATATCGTAGCACCAAAGAGAGAAATCTCCAGATTTACCTTTATGTAACACTCAATAGGAGGAAATCACTCCCAATAGCATCAGATGTTAACAATAACAAATTTGCAAATATCTAACATTTTAATTTTCATGCAAAGTGACTCTTTTGTTCTCCTTCAACCTCCTAAAAGGAGGTACATTGGGGGCATTCCTGTCAATAAAGTCTGGGTACCTTTAAACATGGTGATCCCTGTAACCATTCTTGGCATCACACGCAAAATTGAGGCTTGAGAGGCAATTTAGTTTGTTGTTTTAAGTTTGTCGACATTTTTTACTTATGAGTGTTTTCAAGACATTATATTGCAGTGATTTTTTTATTCCATACAGTATGTGGCAGCTGACCCAAAATCATAATACAGGAGTCTTGATGCCCCATTGATCTGACTGAGATAAAAACATGAGCATTTATCCTGTTTATCGTTTAAATATTTATATCACCTTCGCTGTTAGTAAAAGAAATATGTAACTGCTGGCCCTTCCCTTGGTGAGTATGCCCTCTCTAGAGATCTGTGCCAACGCTGACCGGGAAGGGAGTGGATGCAATCAAAGTATAAAAAAATCCTTGACTACAAGAAGCTTGTGAGGAGAGTAGATTTAGCCAACTTGTGCCTACAGTCATATATGTTATATGACAAAATGTTTCAAATGTGTTCCTATCTACATTCAGAAGTGATATGCAAAATTAAATATTTATTTTATTTAAAAATATATTTTCATTTTACGCACTAAAAAAGACATTTTGTGGGGCATTTATTTGTCTAGCAAGATTGCAGCCATTGCTTCCTAACAGACCCCTTGGCCATTTTAGATGCTCCACACAGAGCCAGTCCAATACAGGTGTTCAATGGGATCATCTACAGTTGCCATTATTTGACCGGATTGACCATGTTTTAGGTGGTCAAGTCAGAGCTGGTGAAGATTTATAAAGAGCCATTTTGTGTTAGGCGTAGGCGGGTATCTGACAGCCTTGTCTCAATCCCGACATAGAAGCCATGTAGCTGACTCTTTACTGTCTTAAACAGTGTATCTACTCGCAAAAGCAGGTAGCTTCCTACCAGACTGGTGCTTAATGTCATTCGTTCTGTATAGCAATGCTTTAAACAATTCAAGGAGGAGGCGTTTGCTTCAGTTTGGCTCCATCTTAACACTCCTCCCTATTTCTCAAGACTGGCACAGGCATATGTTAGTCCACATTGCTATCGTTTTGAAAAGTATTTTGACAACAATTTTAGTAATAAATAAGTACAATTTAGTCCACATTGGCTGCCACTGATTAGTGGCCAGTTTAATGCATGATTTTTTTTTCCTGCATGCAACATCAGATTGTGAATACAGAGTAATCAATGTTTGGAAATATGAAATAAATAACATATCTAATTTCTTTATGTATTTACAATATAAATATTGCAACATATAATGTTAGTTGCTCCACAGTTCCGGGTTCAAAAATGGTTAAGACATCTTTAAAACCGCAATTCATTTTTATACACCATTAGTATAAAGTAGTGTTTGAATATCTGCATATCTAGGACAATTAGTTCTTACTAATTCCTCCAGCTTGGAAGAGGCAAATGCCTTGAGAGTGACAAGATTTGCACAAGTGTCATAATCATATTCATTGTACATTTTATAGCTCCTGATAAAAGAAAAACACTGACTGGGCCTCAGACATCATGGAGCAGAGTGATTCTATTCATTGGATGAAAATGAAAGAGACATTTGCTAATCATTCATGACATGGCGTGGTTTTTATATCTTTGTAAGACATTCTTCTAGTTAGTGTTCAACCGTCTAGGTAAGAGATCCAGTGAGAGTTTCGCCAAACAGAGGAAAATGCTGGTTCGATATTGACTAACATTTTAAGGTCTGAGGTGTAACCTCGAAAAATTGTTTTCTTAGCAGCTGAGAATTTCCAAACATGAATCTTATTCATGTCGCCTGAGTCAGTTTGTTCTGCAGTTTGCTGACAATCATCTGGGATTACTTTATGGAGGGGAACAAGATGGAAGTTAAGGGCTTGACCAATCACAAGGTGATCTGTCAAAACCCGCAGTGATCTGTTAGTTAATTCAGAAGAAAGGGATCATCCACTTCAGTAATCCTCAAAGGGCTGTCTGGATTTCGGCTTGAAACATACTGCCAAACATTGCCTAAAAAATACAGGAAGCAGAGTAAATGGAGAGGTATGGGAATAAACCACTAACTAGCTTTGAAACCATCAAATATTTCTGTAGTTGAAAGATCTACAGATGAGCAAGTTCACTAACATTATCATACATTATCATCAGCATCAGCTGTAGATGAACATGATTTTACTTTAATACTTTGAGTGCTGGGGGATGGCACACATTTTTCTTTATGGGAAGCCAGGAATTTTTGTTTTTACTATAGTTACTTTTAGGTGACAACATCAGAAAATGCTTACACTTTTATTGCAAATCAATAAATCTACTCTGTGCACAACAGAGGCAATATAAAAAAAACAATTAGAGATTTTTGTTTCAGCTTTAATTCAAAATTCCAGTGGGTCAAGAGTTGACATACACCAAGTTGACTGCGACTGAGTGATTCCAGAAATGTATGTTATGATTTCTTATGATCTTCTGATTTGTCAAAGCTCTTTTTGCCCTTGAAACAGGGAAACCCCAACAACTCCAAGACCTCTGAAAAAACATTTTGGACTTCCACAAGTCAAGTTAGCCTTAGGAGCAATTTCCAAGAAACTGAAGGTACAAATAATAGTCTGCAAATATTGTTCAGGAAAGAGGCACAAAATAACTCACTCAAATGCACCTAAAGACCACAACAAAGGAGCTAATGAAGGGTTCGGAGGCATCAGGTGCAAGAAAATCCACCATTAAGAGAGTCCTACATAGCCATTGCCTATAAGGCTGTCACACCAGGAAGAATCATCTACTCTAAGACTGACATAGAAAATGGATGGCATACAGTGAATATGAAAAGTCTACACACCCCTGTTAAAATGCCAGGTTCTTCTGATGTTAATGAATGAGACAAAGATAAATTATGTCAGAGCTTTTTCCACCTTTAATGTGACCTATAATGTGAACAATTCAATTACAAAACAAACTGAAATCTTTGAGGGGAAAAAACACAATGTGTGTACACTTTTTATATCCACTCTAATGAAGAAAGAGCCTTATCTAGAAATACTGAAGCAACACATCAAGACCTCAGCTAGAAATTCCAAACCTGGTCGCAACTGGGTCTTCCAGCAGCGCAGTGATCATAAGCATACCCCCAAAGCTTATATGGCTTATAGACAACAAATTGAAAGTACAACAGTGGCCATCACAAAACCCTGACCTGTATCACATAGAAAATTTGTGGACTGAACTGGCAAAAGAGTATCTGAGCAATGAGGTCCAGAAACATGAGTTACACAAGTTCTGTTAGCTGGAATTTTTGCCTATTCCTCCTAAGTGTTGTGAGAAGCATATGAAAGGCTACCCCAAACATTTGAATTCAAGTTAAATAATTAAGTACACAAAGTGTATGGTAGCTTTTTACTGGACTTCTGAATTAAAGCTGAAAGAATTCTGTTGGGAAAGCATGACTTTGAATGTTTTTAGCCTAGGTGCATGTAAAAATTTTGGCCTCAACTGTAGGACCTATAGATACATGTTCATTCTTAACAGTTACTATAAACAATTTTAAACATTATCTTTTTCCCCAAACTGATTATTATTGCTCTTTTTGAAATCATATAATATCTTGTTACTCACCTCCTCTAAATTTGGATAATCATCACTGATTTCATCTTGTGTGTCTTGTATACAAATCTCAGTGTCATGTGTGCTCTAAAACAAGATTCAATAATATTAGTTTATTATGTTTGTAATATTCAACTCTTTGTCCTTTAGTTGGTGAAGAGAATTATTTTAGTGCATATTTGTCCAATGACAAATTTTAAAAATGTTTTTAAATTTTAGAATTATCCATCTAAAATAACCATGTACCCAGTCTGAAAGCAGGGAGCATGCCTTGGTATGCATCCAGTCCTTGCTGTTTAGAACTCCCACTATAGTTAATGGAAGTAGCAGAAACCAGTAATATATGTTTGCTATCTGAACACTCATGCTGCTAGCATATGTTATTGCCTGTTACTTCAATGGGAGTGCTACTGCTCATTACATACTATTGCTTCCTGGTTTTAGTAGAGAAAGCCATTATATATATATATATATATATATATATATATATATATATGCTCCATAATATATGTACACATAAGTGAACACTAATTTCATGTATTTGTTCCAAGACATAGTTATTTAAAATGATCTGTGTACATGGTGAGGGGTCCTCAACAAAGGGAGAATTTGTAGAAGAGCTGTTTATTATGAAGACCCTACACTAAGAAGTCTCTCTGGGTCAAAGGGAGAATTTGCAGAAGAGCTGTTTATTATGAAGGACCTACTCTAGCAAGTCTCTCCAGGTCTTGATATCAAGTCTCTATACAGGCTGGCCCTGTATAACGGATAATTCAACTTGGCTTTGATTAAATCTCAAGCTCTTGCTGCAACAGAAGCTCACTTGGGCTGGACCTTCATCATTGATAATGAGGTCTAAGAGATACCACAATTATCCTGCAAGCTCTCCCGACAACTCTCCTATTAATGAATAAACCTTTACGTATTTCATAACTGATTGCTTGTTGTCAAGAGCTAGGACAGTCAAAGGAACAGGACAGGAAAAAATTGAGAAATATATACATTTACAGAAATATAGTGTGAGTTCTGGATCTGTAAGAGCAGTATGGGGATAATCCTTTCATACCTTTGTGGTGCAGGCTGTTTGTCTGGATCCTGTACTGTTGGCCAGTGCATATAATACAGCATCATGCACAGTAAGGAAAAGGTGGTCACGGCTGAGACCCCCCTCAACAAACACTCCTCCAAGCTCAATATCATCATATACTTGAGCTGAAACCGACACAGATAGATTAGGAATCCCTTTTTGGTATGGTTCTCGTTATATGAATTTCTTCTCACCATTTATTGCCTCAGCCATACAACTTTAATGAATACCCGTAAGTGAACTAATCCTCCATACTAACACAGTACTAACTCCATACATACATTTGGCAGAGCAAGACTACTTTCATTCTGCTAGCTTGAAGAAAATGCTGTGAAATCACAACTATTAAAAGGGTCAACATTTAAATTGTACAGCTAATATATTGTTGTAGGTTCTGTGTGCAGATACCACTGTATCTTTCTGCTACGATATAATGTATTAGCATGCATTGATAACAATTGATTGACAATGCAAGTGGTCATTTAAGTTAATTCAACAGATTGTACTGAGGTTGAGGGCCATCACATGGTAACATTTATAGAACAGCTTGCATATTAACACAAATATGTTATGTGACCAGAATGAAAACATGCCCTCTCTTGCAAATTGCAAAATTTAGTTTTAAAAAATTGCCTCCCCCAACACACCACAATAAAAATAAATAAACGCTAAAGCGTAAAAACATACAAATTAAACAGAGGTCCCTAGAACCCAATATTAACTGTGCAGACTGATGTTTCCATACATTGTACACAGTGGGGCAGGGGTATTTAAGTACCTTTAGAGAGACATTGAACCCATACCATGCCTGTACCCTTCACCTACACCGTGTGATGGTGGCCAAAGTGTTTTCAATAACATAAAATAAAAAGCAGCAACCTGAGGGAATGAAATACTTTCCTTATACGAACCACGCCGTCATCAAGTCTTTATCTTTGGCACAGAGAAGAGGCTGTCAAAAAAGTCAGATGCTGCTTTTTATTTTATGTTATTGAAAACAACACACTTACAGAAGTTTTAATACATGTGCTAATGTTACTATCCCTGAATATACAAAGGTCTATTCTACGAGTGCAAAAGTCCAATTTACACGGGAACATAGAAATTAGCAGCAGATGGGAATCATTTGGTCCATCTAGACTCCTCATTTTTATAATGTGAAGACTCAGACCTTAATCAGTGCTTCCTTCCCCCTTCATTTCGGCATAGCTTTATGCTTATCCTATGTATGAGCCACATTCAAGTCTATCAAGTCAATGAAAACAACAATTAATCATCCAACCACTAAGGGGCACAGTTAACACATGTATTAAAACGTCTGTAAGTGTGTTGTATGTAAAAATAGAAACTCTGCCATATATTTCATGCTGTATAGTCTTGCATTAGTTATTACATTTGAAGGATATTACCTTGAACATCTGCTAAAAAGAAGTTCACCCCAATCCTTTGGTAACTGGAGCACAACTGGGAAAGAGAAGGAATAAAAAAACTTACACAAGATGATGACATTATGCAATATTGTATGAAGTGAACACTAATTGGGGGTACTTTAGCACAGAGACAAGTTACCCAAGGGCCCCCAATGTGTTAGGGGACTTCTTAGGTTAAGTGGAGGTCCAATAGTTGGGTGTCCATTAATTGAGAGACATAATTTAACAATATGAATTTAACAATATTTAAAAATACTTATTAAGGATCAATTATATTGTTTTGAAGACAATGTTAGAAGGAACATCTTACAGTCATATGTGACATACTTACTGGATAAGAGTTTCTCCTACTTCTAGAAATATTGAAGTACTTTCATACTTTCATAAGTTAAAGGTAGCTTATTTTCTACAATAACATACCTCAAGTGTGAATAACATACTATTGAATTAAGTATTGACAGCCATGATGAAAAAGGATTTGCATGCAGTACCTTCCCTAGAGCTTTGATTCCCATGAGGTCCACGAAGCACACGCCACTCATATCAATAATGACAGTGTGGAAATTAACAATAGGAGGAGCTGTAATCATAGGATCTATAGTCTGAGTTGAAGAAGACATGCCATTCGGAATATGTGCCAGAGATGAGGACCCCACAGTAAGGGTATTAGATGCTATGTAGCTGATTGTACTGTTATTGCCGTTAACTGTGCTGTTGTTATTAGAATCAGTTGGTGGAGTTCCATCAAAATCCTCTTGAAGCTCTTGAAGTGACAAAGTCTGTAATATAAAGAGGAGCATTCTGTAATATAAAGAGGAGAAGGTAGTAGTCCTCTAGCCTGCGATGAACAAGAAAATCAAGCAGAAACATAGAATATTTCACTCAACATAAACATTTCTGTGACATTTCCCAATCTAGGAAGTGTTTGTAAGGATTTATAAATGGCATAAAATGATTGGGCTTGTTTTCTTAAAGCAAAAGAAGACCTCGCACACAGGGGTCTGATGCTGGTAGATATATTTTATTAATAAGCAAGTGCTAGAATACATGGCCACTGAAGGGTTAATACATTTTGTGCCAAATGGTGCTAACTCGGAAAACACATTTATCCTTCTAGTCTCCATTTATACTAGCACTGGCTTATAAATAAAACTGTGTTTGCCAGGGTTTCTTGGCATAATAAACTGATTCTGTCGTCACACATTTGTTAAACTCTGGTTATGAGTCAATTAGCCTGAAATCATGGAGCTTGGTGAAAGTGGGTTGGTGAACAGTGTGTTTGCCAAAGGTACCACCACAAATGCATTAAAACTGTGCAAGATATGCCCAACATCTGCTTTGGGTTTTACATAGCTTACTTGGTATTTACTGGTGATAGAATCCTGATGATACTGTGTTTAATTTTTTAGCAGAAAAAGTTGGTCAGTGTTGCAAAATGTGACCCCCATATGTTATGGTAAACTATTGTCATGATGAAAGTTGGGCAGAATATAGCAGAAGAACATTTATTTTGTAACTACAAAAAACACATGACAATTTAGTATTAATATTTTTTTAAAAAATTATTAAAACTAATGTATTTGTGTAGATAAAGTAATTATCTATTATATGACAATGGTCATTTAAGACCATGAGGACAGCATAGGACATGTTCTATGGCTCACCACCTATGCAGTAACTCTGATGCACGGGAGATCAGGCTGTCTAATGACAACCAAGTCTCACTTCTGTTAGCAGTAGCCATCATTGCTGGCTCTAAACTGACAGAGAAAGCAAAACTGTGCTCCATGCGTTTCCTGCAGTGTCACCGCTGACATCACAGGAAACATCAAATAGTATAATATAGAGCAAACAAGATCTGTATTCTCCTGCTGCTGATCACATAAGGTATGGTTCATGTAAAACAATGAGACCAAAGAATAATACGGTAATAAGGGGAGGCATAAATATCATATTGAAATCACATGACTGAAAAAGAATGGAGATATGATAGCTAGATAGGATATTTTTGAAGAAATTGGAAGGGTACGAAAAAGAATTAAATAAACACGCTTGTGCATTTATTAAAAGATAACTTTGTTTTCATGCTTATATATTCACTATTATTTCTACACCCCTGGTCTAGTGATATAACCAATATTACAAATATTACAAAATCATTTTTAAGCCCATGTTTTCCAAGTACAATCACAAGTGATGAAGAATGACCTTACTTTACTCTTCATGAACAGAGATCCTCTTTGTCTCTTACGCTCTTCCTTCTCCTGCTTTTTCAGGTACTTCTTTTTAGAGAGATAGGCCTTGCAAGGGTCTAAACCAGTCTAAAAGATATATATATATATATATATAAAAAAATTATCTCAATATGATTACATGGAATCAAGACTACACAATAGTTCATGAGAAAATGTGGTGTGAAATGGCAATCAGAATCCTTGTCAGTATTCTATGCTAAGGAGATCAACACTCTAATAGGACTTGGTGACGTGCTTATATAATGTAAACTGATCACCTGACTCCATGTGTGCACTGAAGTGAGAATAATTGACAATGGTTTAACTTGCAATGCCATCGACACTGGAAAAGTCTTTACCTTTTTAATAACTTTCTGTCTGAATATCTCTGAATTAGCAAAATACAGAGGAGAGCAATACGTGACAATCTTGATGCCATCAATGGGTTGGACCTAGAAAGAGAAAGTTACATGTAAACAGGGATTTCAGTTTTATTGTTGGAGATTTGTATTGTACTTAGCAATTGTTGGATCTGAAAGATCAGATAAGGCCCTTATTTTATCAGGTATGGTTTTATTAGTGATAGGCAGAAGCCCAGAACTTTGTAGCTCACCATATTCTGGAGTGTAATTGTAAATAAACTAACAGCTAATGTGCCAATTTGTATAAACCATTCTTTCACTGCAAATGCTTTACAGTGTAAAGTAATGTTTTGGGGATTGGTTTTGCAATGCTTGCCACAGCAATCTAGCCAGGCGTGCCAGCTTTGGCAAGGGTTGGGGCTACTAGATCTGCATGGTTTTTGTAAAAAGTAACGTTGCAGTTCATTTAAAGGCTTGTTTGATATGGAGTCCTTACATATCTTCATTTTTACCATTCCCTTGCAAAACCACAAAACTAGTTATTTTTTCAACCCTTCTTCAAGAACCTCAGCCCCTGAGTAGATTTTGCTACAGCAGCAAATCCTCTTGAAAAGTGTATTTGGGAGAGTTGAATAATAATCCATTAAGCAAGGCCATACCTCAGGTTCTTGGCACCTGGTGCAGCAGTCCTTCTCTAAGCTTATGTCACATCCACTTCTGGATGTGGAAGGTGGCACAGGGGGTTGCTGTTAAATGTCTCAACTAATCCCCTCAAAATTATGGCCCTATCTGCAGCTAATATTAATTTACAAAAAACATAGAAATTACAGTACATCACCAGAAACCTAAAGCTTGCTAGGTCTCAAACGATGAAAGCTCTAACAGAAGTGACCACAAATAGTTGGAAAAAACAGAAGTACATAATCAGATTAGTTGTAAAACTTACCTTGCTGTATACTTTAGGGTTCTTATATATGTCAGTAGATGCCACCTGACCCAGCGCTGAGCCATTACGACTAACACAAAGAAAAAGAAAATGTAACCTTAACTGTCTCAGTTAAAGCATGTCTAATCGTATATTAGAATTCAAAGTGACTGTTCTATAAGCTCCCAAAAAATATAAGAAGTACCACTTACAACTGAGTATTGAAGACAACAACCAGAACAGAAAATCCCACCCCAACAGCCACTCCATATGGTAGGCCCAGGATGAAGGTAGAGAAGAAGCTGACAACCCAGACACACTGTAAAGATGGAACAAACACAGAAAAATATATACCAACAGTTTAGAGGTGATACACACAAGTTTGTCAAGTGCATTATAGACACAATGGCTAAAATCACACTTCTGATACTTCTGATATTACTGGAAATTTCCCAATTTATTTTTTCATTGTTGCAGATTTGATACGCAACCTTTTATGTGGAAGATAATTTGGCCAAAAAAGACAAGTATTTATACATGAAATGTACCTCTTCTGAACATTTTTATTCACAGATGGACATTTTTTATTTTTGTCACAAAACAGTTTATAGTTAGTTGCTTTTGCATCCCCTACATGTTTGTAAATCACCGTAATTAAATGCTTTACTATTGGGTAACATCTGTAATAAGAGTAGAATTGAAATCACACCATTTGGTACCAGCATATGACAGAGAGAAATTGACCTCACAGTGCCAATTTCAGTAGCCATTGGTGATGCCCATTGGTGATGTACCAGTAATGCCACATACTGGTAGGTAGGTAGATCAGAACT
Source organism: Spea multiplicata (assembly GCA_009364415.1). NCBI lineage: Eukaryota > Metazoa > Chordata > Amphibia > Anura > Pelobatidae > Spea > Spea multiplicata. The sequence continues at coordinate 24,214 of VKOC01017124.1, forward strand.
TTAATTTAGTTGTGTGACTAATAAGTAAAATAAACCTAACTTAGATATGTATTTGCCAACTACTAACTTTTGGCTGTATATTGAAAGGGGAGCAACCAAGCTTAGATGTACATTTATTTTAGGAGCATAGTAGAGGGACATCCAGGATGGAAAGGTAGGCAGAGAAGTGTGTCTCCATATTTAAGTTTAAACTTGATAGGAGTTATTGGTTTGAAATTTGAGCAGTCAAGTAGAAAATATTTTTGTATTATTATAGTATATAACAATTATATTATGATTGATTGATGCCAGCACTTCAAACATGTTATATAAAATATCTATTTTGACAGAATGTTAGTCTCTCAATGTTTTGACATACCTATTTTTTACCACTTGGCGCCACTAGAGAACTAAAATTTCTTACATCTGTCATACCGCAAGATTTTATTTTTTTGAAAAGTAACAAATCAGTCTCATTAGGTATTCTGCCGTTTTCTAAAGAGGCGTAAAGGATTAATTTCTCATACTAACAAAACGCAGTTTAGTGTTTTATTTTCATTTAAATATCTAAGAGGCTAGTGTTCTATCTACATATTTTTCAAGAATTTCACATTGAGTTTGAAATGTTTATTCTGTGTGCATATGGGCATATCTATTCCTAGTATGCCACTAACAGACTGAGATCATGTTTTATTTAACTTGCAGCCGTGTCCTTCATTCATACATTTGTCTCAAGGTCAGGTTAAAAGGACTGAAGACTTACACAGTCAAGCTTGCTTTTTTTCCAAAGGTAGAAAGGATCAGCCAGCTGCTTCAGAGAGTTTTTGAGGTTGACTGCAATCAAAGCTCCTAAAACAGACTGCAGGGTAGAAATGGAATGAGACACTATTGCGAGAGGCATACTGATTAAGAGAGCTATACAGATATTTGGTAGAAGAGACAAGGGGGAGATGGAGGGACATACCCAGAGTGTTAAAGTTTTAGAAAAGTAAGCACAAAATCAAAATATGAAAGGATGGATGGGGTGTAGCAAATGAATCAATTCCCCATACCTTCCACATAGTACTATCATAGAACAGCTAACTAGCATGGCAATAGGTAGACAAGACATAACAAGTAGTATGTAACATAACTGACTTACGGAGACAACAGGTGCTCAAACGAGCTTACAGTCTAGAGTCTACTAATTACCAGTTCTCGTAACTGAGAGAGATACCCAAAAATTACATTCAGCATTTTTATTAATGGAATTGCATTTGCTTTTTGGGGATTGTTTTTGAGATGGAGACATACCTTTGGTAAGGGGTTCAGGTATGTCCCAAGTGCCAGCATCGTCACCATCACCACCATCATAACACATAAGCTTGAAATCTGAATACACAGAACGAAAAATAAATACATAATCATGAAAATCTCCAGTGGCTTAAAAATCATGAGCCAGATAACTCTCTTAGATAATTCTCTAATTTATGCTATATCCTATAAATTACCCATGACAATACACCTTTTTGGCCCATATGTAGACCTTATGATTACATTTCCTTATCTTACTACAGAGCTGTGTAATCTGAAACTTTTTTCTGTAGCTCTGTATAAAAATTCCATATTTCTTCACATAAAATGTCCTCATATATTTGTGTGTGTATAAATCTAATATTCATCTTGAGTCTTGATCATAAACTGGGGATAGTTAAGAGAGTACCCTACCTGGGATTTTCCTCCTGCTCCATCCACTGCCAGTGTGACAGACAAAGCACAGCAAATCACATGGATAAAAAAGAACGAGCCAAAGAAATTACTACACCCGAGAGCCAACATTTCCTATAAAAAAAGCATTATTTAACATACATTAGGGCACAAACCAAGCTTGATTTCACAGGAGAAAAAGAACGTATAGAGAATTGGTGGTGCAGAAAAAAAGGTCATCGTGTAAATGCCCCCCTAAAATCCTTCTCACGCAATACATCTTGATGGCTATATGTAGAATTGCTGTAAATCGTTAAAAAATGCTTTAGGTAGTGGTCCAAAATCTTTCAAACAAGGTCACCTTAGGGGATAGTTGTCCCCCTATCCCTTATTGCCAGCCCCCCTGTAATGTCAGGTTTCTTTAAAAGCCCTTTTTATTAGTGGGTTTTATTATGCCAAAGCAGACTAAAGAATAGCCCCCTACTCCACTAATCAAGGACAAACAGCACACAATACAAATGTTTTTAATTTGTGAACCTTGATGAAAAAACGTATGTGACTAGAAATGTTCCATATTCTAAGCAGAGATATAAATTTGCAATAAAATTAAAAAGTTGGACAAGTGTTTAAAATATGCTTTTTTAATATGTGTTTTGGCAAAGGTAAGCTGCGTCCATATCTCACCTGATTAGGGTCAACATCATAGCCGTGCTTAGCTCCAAGTGTCCTGCCCATAGCTAGGTTAATCACATAGCCAACGATTGCAAGAGAAAAAGCTGTGCCAATCATGTCGCTCCACTGACTAACGGTGGGCAGGGTGGGAGCAGGAATTCTATGAGAGGATATTAGAGATCAGGTCCCTATTTCAACATGACTAAATAGTATATTACAGAAAAAGATAATAACTTAATACTTTATCATGATTGTATTATGTTCTTCAGTTGCTAATTCATATGTTGTTTAAGTATATTTCATAAGTGATTCTATGGTGCAGCACTTCTGCTTTTGAACACACATAATGACTAAATCATCAGGCAGATCCACGGATTTCCTGATGTGGGTACTTAAAGCTGGGCTCTCTGCAATGAGCAGTACACAATGTGGAGGCCAGAATACATTTACAGTCTCTTAATTACATGCATATTCTAAACACTTACCCTAGAGGGATTTGCCCCACTATATTCATGTTATACTTGTCCGGAAGGTTGAAACTACCAGATATAGCTGTAGCAATTATGACCTGAAAGAAAAAAGCAGAGAAATATGCTTTCACTGAGGTCCTTAGCGGACCATAAGCAGAGCAAGAACATGACGAAGACCAGACTCTAGGTAGACAATGGGGCCAATGAATGAGTGAACTTACAAACTGGTAAAAGAATCTGCTATACAATCTAAATGACCTTATATATCCAGTAACATCCATTATTTACTCCACCCAAAAGCAATTGAATATGTTTGTCTTAGTTATGTCTAAGACTTTTCTGACCTCCTTACCAATCAGTTTTCTAGTCACTACCAGGAATAGGCGTGTCTGTATGAGGACACCATTGTCTGTGGCAACGTTTGTGAGGGTCCATAGAACATCATTAAATTGTTCATCACAGACCCCAGTAAATTCCCACCATGAGCAATGGCAGTGCCTATCCCTGGTCACCTCACTTCTGTGCAGGGGTCAGTTTCCACAACAAAAAGTATCAGGTTATCACATTCTGGATACAAAGCAACTCCAGCCTTTGAAGGCCACACGCAGGCCAGGAATTATGTGCTTCCTTGTATTAAAACAAGTAGTGTAAGGAATTTTATTGAACATATGTTACATAGTTACATTGTTATATAGGCTGAAAGAAGACATGTGTCCATCAAGTTCAGCCTTTCCTATATCTGTTAATTTGTTGCTGTTGATCCAAAAGAAGGCAGAAAAACCCTGGTTTCGCTCTTTCCAATTTTGCACTAACCAGGGAAAGAAATTCCTTCTCCTTGGATCAATAAGCTGTTTCCCAATAATTAAAGATTATATCCCCTAATATTATGTTTTTCCAGGTATCCATCCAGTATATCTATGCTTTAGCTGGGATATCCAGAACATATTTGCAGACCTTGAGTTATGTAGCCCTGATGTCACTTATTTCCCATGCATGCTAAGGTCTAATGCTTGTTGAACGGCACATATTAGTTGGGCTGCAGAAAACATGATATCCTACAAGTGTGACCTTTGCCAGGCACCAGTTGGCTAACCTGGAATTATCTTGCTGAAAATCAGCACTGTTTTCATGTTAATTACAGTCAAAAGTAGAGGAAGGTGCTTAGATTTATCGTAAACGGCAAAACAAGGGGTAAAAGAACTAAAAACTTACAATAATGATCTCCATGGGGATAGGAAAGCGCAGCTTGTGCATATATTTTAGATTCAGTTCCTTAACGATGATGAGCAGCACTGTGCTAACTAAGGCGAAGATCAGAGATGCTACATTGGTTTCCGGGAGTTTCTTACAGATGTCTATAAATGTCTGGAAGGGATACATAGCAAGTCACATGACCAGTTGCAGCTTTTATTCCGTGTTCATCTGTCCAAGTCAGACATTTCACATACTTACATAGACAATGGCTAATGGGCCGCTATAGGGTGGAACTGTGACGCCAAAGATGTACTTCAGGACAGAGATTAGGATTTGCAGGCCAGCTGCTGTCATGAATCCACGAATGAAGGACTCGGAAAGGTATATGGCAACAAAGCCAAACTGAACAAAACCAAGGGCAATCTGGTAGCAAAGGTTATAACACATAATGACATTAGAAACAGGAGAAAAGAGAGATGCTAAAGACTGACATTAGAGACAGTGAAATGCAGGTGGTCTTACTAAAAGCCTGCTTTTTATTATTGTGGACTAAAAACCTCACTTTATAGGACATTAATTGTTATTAGCCTGTCAGCTGTTTTCATTTTTAGGAGCCTAAACAGCTATTATGTAATAATAATCCTATAAATTACGGTATTTGCATTAACAATAAAAAAGTATCATAGTAGCAATAAATAATGTGTAAGCACCAGTATTCTGCAGTACTTACCATTCCTTAGGCCAACTCCAGTTGCCTTTTGAAATATACCCAAAAAGTCTCTTTTATTTATTTTGCCATATATGTGTATAGCTACAATTTGTGTTGATAACAGGATTACTTAAAACTGTTAGATCTACAGAACAGGACCTTTTCATACCCCTTCTGCACCAATCAAAATGTGCATAAACCATTGTACTTACTTACATGACATGTCTTTTTGTACCTCCCCTTTTTTTATTATACAGTAAACTGTAAAGCTCTATGTTAGCTCTTAATACATAAAAATATACATACATAAATGACATTGCTATTTCCTGACCTGTATTATTGCCGTGAGACAGGCCAATGTAGCTGAGATCTGCAGTCGTTCATTATTCATTGCTTCTGTATCTGTGATGGTTTCATTCGTGGTCTCATTCACATATTGGAAATTGGATTCTGGAGCAAGCTGTAGGCATATATTGCCCACAATAATGCTGATGACAGCAAAAGTGCCTGCAGAAAAATGATGGTCGTATAAAAAGAACACTACAACGTCCCAAGGGACAATGCTCATAATGGCCTAATGATGACCAATAATTCTCTTACCTGGTACCATCTGAGGAATTCCACCAAGAAAGAAGTAAGTCACAAGTGGAAAAAAGGAGGAATACAGCCCATTGACTGGAGGTAGGTTAGCAAGAAGAGCGAAGGCCATACCTGGACCAAGACAGAATGTCAGTCTGCAATTCATGCTACTACTATATTCTTATATACTATTAGAATTAAGTGTAAAATCCTTGTACTAACACATAAGGCACTCTCAAAATCTCAAAACCCATTTCTTTAGAGAAGCATACCATCCCAGTAGCTAGAACTTACCTGTCACTAATACATTACCTCTCCCCTTTCTCCAAACCCTTCCTTTCTCATCAACCCATTCCCTTTAAATTGTAAGCTTGCAAGCAGGGCATCTACCTAATGAATTGCTTTAGTCTATCTAGTGTTGTCATATACACTAAATATATGTATTTTAAGAAGAGCTACGTAAATTGTTGGCGCTATATAAATAAAAGATAATAATAATAATGACTGTACTGACCTTGAGGCACCTGGATGGTGCCAGCACTGACGCCACCAAGAATGTCAGGAAGTGCATACTCCTTTATGTTATATTTAGGCAACCAGGTAAGTATAGGGAAAAGTCCAAAGAGAAAAGCCTTTAGTTTGGATGGAGAGCAGCTAGAATGTTGAAGGAAATAGAAATGGTTTCAGTAGAGAACAGGAATCCAAAGAACTCATTAATATATGTTTATCACAGCTACATTAATAAGGAAGAAAATGGGTTTGGACATATTAGCCCAAGAGAAAATAGGGTCTTTAGTCAAAGTTAACTAACCTTAAGGTATCTCAGGGGTCTCTCCTTTGATCTGAAGAACAGTCCCAATGTGTATAATGAGAGGGGGACTGCAACTTTTATATATCATAAAATGCAATGGCAGTGCGCCAGAAATGTATATAAAATAAATGGTACATTTAATATGTTATACATGAATTTTTAAAAAAGCAGCAGCAATTTGGCTAAACTAATATTTTCAAAAATATGAGAAAATTAATTTTATCTACAATATAGCAATGTTTTTACGGAAGTTGTTAGATTCTTTCTAGTAGGGTTCTAACATTTGAGTGTTAATGATTGCTCTTATTTTTGAATTCATAAAAATCTTTAAAGAGTTTATTTAGATTATCGCATATATTCATTGCTAGGCAGTCCAGGGAAAGCAAAATGTTATTTAGATATGCAGATGTCAAATTTAAAGCAAATACAAAAAAAAAAAATGCCTCTTAAATCTATAGCTACAAAGAGCTGGGTGAGATTTTACCTGAAAAGTTTCCTAGCTTTGCCCCCAACAGGGTAACTCCGACTCCTCTTTTCATATTCCTCATTAAAGAGGTCAAGAGAATATGTTGGCCGTTCAACTGTGTATCGAGGTCGGGCCTTATTCATATCGGGAGGTTGTGCAAGTGGGTGGCACGGTGACAGATGACCACTCTTATAAGATTATCGTTAACTAAAAAGACATATAAACAGATTTTCAAAATGTCAAAGACGGGAGCATTCAAATAGAGCAGAGCCTCAAACATACAGGTGGTTTGTTATATAGGTTTATACAGTGCTTTACTAGGTCATCGCTTCCAGTGATTTCAGAGCATTCAAACAACTCCTATTATACTATTATACTAGTAGTTTAATTATCAGTGATTATTTTGCCTTTGTTCAAACAGTTATGTCCTCTAACATAACCTCTAACCATGCAGGTAGTAAAAAGCACCATCTGGCAACGGGGATACTACCAGCAGGCCAATAAAAATCGACTTAATCAAGGTTGCACATAAAGTGTTGGACATGAGAACAACTTAAAATAGTGACACCTTCTGGCTGTTTTAATATTTTTTTGGTATTTTTCAGGATTTCAACCCAATGCTTTAAACTGTTCTTTATTATGTGTATATTTTGTGCCAACGACAACAGGGTTTAAATGCCAAGTGGAAAGAAAAATCAACTAACTATATATTGCGTAATCAAGGGATCAAGAGACCGAAACACAGAACCATTTGGCCCTTCTAGTCAACTCTATTGACTATTATTCTGTCCTTGGTCTTATGTAATTTGTATGAATTTCCAGTGCATCTTCACTTTATTAACCTCTGTCACTTCTGCTTAGAGGCTGTTCCACTTATCCGCAAATAAATAACATTGTACGCTGGCCCTTACACTAAGACTCACATTTCAAAAACTTATCAAGAAATATTATTTCCCATGACAGTTTATCTTTGCAGCCTTTAGTGATATTTTTGGAACTCAGTCCAAACGATATATTTTAATTGTCGTAGACTGAAAGGAGAAACAGATGATTAGCACAACCCATTTGGGTTCATATTGAGAAATATCATCTGCTGATCACGTGATGTTCCTGTGCACAGCCTGATCAAACAGGCTTGAGAAACCGTTTGGATTTTTATGCCTTGTTGTCTCTTGGCTTGCTCTATATCCTGTGCGGATATCAATATGGAAAAAGTGCCAGTGTTTACTCAAGTTTTTGTTGAGTGGGTATATTGTATGTGACATTATGTGCTTATTAACATGTGTGTTTGTGTGTGTATGTGTACATTCAGAAGCTTAATAAGATGCAGATAAATATGTAAGCTGGGTCGGTTAATACTGGAATACAGCTGCTATAACTGGAATAGCAGAATGGTACAATTGACACAAAGCTGCATGAGTTGCCTGATATAACGGAACAGTATACATATACAGAGATCTTTTATTTACAGACATGCTGCTTACTAGAATTTCTACTTCTATATGCAAGTTATTTTCTGGGAACCTAGATTTATTTCCAGAAAAGTCAAAAGCCATCATCAGAGGTGTTGCGTTGATCTAATATTGGCTAAATTATATAACAGACAGCCAAATTAGTCTGATAATGGACAGTGCAACTGCTGCCACCACAACTTGAATTCCCTGTTGCTGCCATCTGTTGTTACCAGTACTGTGTTCAAAAAGTTACAAGGTTAGAATGAAATTGTGTTGTTAATTAGTCTCTGTTGATTCAGAGTTTCAGAACCCGTTCAAATATCTTTATGAATTTAGTGAAAATAGCACCTTCTCCAATGAAGCCTTATAACATTAGAAGGAAGACTAACTTACAGGGTATTTATTCCGAATCAGAATGTTGGGGTAAATGGGCAAATGGTATGGTTTGGACCTCTTATCTCACACATTTTGACTGGTACTTTTCTTCTAGTGTTGAAATCCCAACAAAAGTACTAATAAAACATTTGAACATACTCCAACAACACTTGAGTTTCCATGGAGATCATCAGTAGAATCGTTGGGCTAATGGATGGATGGATGGATAAAATGGCATAATACCCCAGTAGAAACCATAGGTTTAGCTGAGAGCAGAAATGATGCCCTTTGGTTAACAGAGAGATACCCAAGGGTTGGTGTGATAGCTTATATATCCAGTTTCAGTAGCATTATAAGTAGTTTCTTGTGTTTGGCTCTCATCCTTTTAACACAATGCCTTAGTGTACTTCCATACAAATTGCACCTTGCGTCAAGCAGGCTGAGTGCCATCTACTTGTCACGGTCAAACATAAAATGATTATCTCCTGGTACCTGTTTCTCTTTTATCTGGCTCTGTCTGACAGCTCAGTGTCTCTCCAGCCTTTCTGCACCTTGTTTTCAAGGGCTATTAACAAAAGCCAAAAATAGCTGCCCTGCCAGAGGTTGGTTCCGTCCCAAATGATATTATTAAAGATAGATCTGAATAAAAATTAAAGCGGGTTACCTCAGGGATCGGCATTGGGATCCATATTTTTTAAAATGTAAGTCAAATAGAAGAATGGCTGAGAGGGATTTGGAAGTAATTCTTTTTGAGGACTTAAAGGTAAGCAGATAATAAAATAAAGTGCCAGAAAAAGCAAGCAAGGTTTGCCATTAGAAGAGTCAGTAGGTTCTGCCGCTTTACACATCACGATCAGACTTCATCCAGACTATTGAGGTCCAGAAGGATATTGGAGAGAGCTTAAATGAGGACAACTAAAACTTCACTGTATATATATAGATATATATATATAAATTTAATTTAATGGAATTTAAACTTCCTTGGCATAGACATAATACTTAGATCGAGACCAAGGACTGATTACGTTCTAAGTCTTTACATCAGGAAAAATGAGCAGACTAGATAGGCCAAATAGTTATCTAACAACAAATTATATCTTTCTATATCATTATTTTTATACCTAAGCATGTGTACCGTACAGTAATTAATTCATGTGTCAGAGTCACTAAAAATAAAAGTTCTTGTGAGCCACAAATCTTAACATAAGTTTCTTTGTCCTGTTTATGAAAAGGATTAATGTGCTAGATAGATAATAAATTAATTACATGTTCATAGGCCAAGAATCCTAGAATATTTATATGTACATGGGTAATCCCAAAAAGCAATATCTCACTGTTATGTTTTTAAGGGTGGTTTCTAAAACAACAGTTCCAGAACAAAATGTATCTACACAAACAAGAATATCAGATCGGTAATACTTCTATAAATTCTAAAACTTTAAATGATACTATAGTGATCTCAACGATACAACAAATATAAACTAAATTTTTTTTTAGTTTTTCCCCAATGTATTCTTCCTTTGTGATCACTGTGTATACGTTGTACTGAGGGTATCAACAGAAGGGCAAATTATAAAAATAAACATTATGAGCAAACAGGAAAAAAAAAGCAAATTAAATTCCAAGTAATGCAAACAGATAGAGTCATCATGTAAAGAGGAGACAATAGAAGTGAAAACATGAGGCTCTTGACTGTCCCAGGCTGATCTCAGAGCAACACACAAGATATTGCATACTCCACAGAGTGCTATATAATATACACACTATACATATATATATATATATATATATATATAGTAATCACCACGATAAAGACAGTGATAATAAGAAACCAATAGAAATGGAACTAAATTAACACTGCTATATTACAGAGACTGGAAAATTGATTACAACATAGTTAAGTATATATTCTGATGCAAAAAATGTTTAATATTTCCACTAGAATACTGTACATTTTCTACCCCATACAATTTATTCTACCACATATTCTACAAATTCCACAGTTATGCAATGAAGACCATGGCTATTATATATACACACATGTAAAATAAAATATGTAACTAAGTCTTTTAATTAGCAAGAAGTAAAACAATTTATGGGGCCAACAAAAGATGTTTAATTGCATGAGCTTTTGGGCCCATAGGGGCCTTTTCTTCAGATGGAGGGTACATGAACTTTATCGCCTGCAAGTGTGATCGCTGAAGTGTCCCTTTTAATAACTAGAGATTAAACTGAATAATCAGCTTGGCAAAAAGCTTTCCCCAACAATAATACCTTATTTGCATAACAAAAAATCCAGGATACATTGTTAAACCATGTCACTAATCACCACTAATCTCTTATATATATATCCAGTCTAATTGTCTTAATTAGACTCCTTGCTTAGTTCAGTTCAAATTGCAGATTTTTAAAGTTCTTTATTTATGTGACGTACAGGTTTACTTTTGGAGTAATAGAATTATGGTGTGTGATTTTAGGATTATATGCTAGCAGGTGGCAAACACCAGATGAAAAATTACATCTTGGTTACTCCTTCCTCTCCTATCAGAGATACTTTGATTTCGAGCGGTGCTCCAGAACACTTTTAGAGGTAAAGTTTATGAACTGGAAGTCATGGCATAAATCCCAACATCTATACCTAAGTACACTCCTCATTTAAGCTTTTAACAATAGATGCTGAATAATGGTACATAATATTCTTATAGTGCATATCTCCAAAACTTTTATATAGCCAAAAAGGAGTGCTTGAACCCTTTACACTCAAATTTGTAGGCAAAAATGAAGTACTTGCATATAATATGTACCTATAACTCTAGCTTCAGCTGTATTCTCAAGCATGCACCCATCTATATTTAGGAGCCCCTCTCAGCTTATCTACCTATAAGCTCAAGAGGAGGCTCACTCCTTGTGGTCCAGGAGGTGGAGATAGGTCTTTTCTGCTCCTTCACAGTCCTCACATGCTGCCTGTGTCTGAGCACCAGGAAATAATATAATAATAATATAATAATTTCCCAGTCAACATGCTGAGACTGAAGGAACGCCAATTTAGAGAGCTTTGTCGGCATCCATGTTTTCACTTACTAGGGTATAATATGAACTACCTATTCAGTACTCAGTATTCAGTTGGGCGCCGGCAAAGTCTTTGTGTTCATCTTCAGGGGGAAAAAAATATTCATATTCTACGAATATTCGCCCGTTTCTTTGTTCCTTTTGGATGAATATTAGTATACACGTTCTTTGTATTTGTTTTTCTCTTCATTTTCAGCAGGTTTTCTAGCCTAAGTCTTACATGTTATAGCATGGGTTAATACAGGAATATATAGGATTTGTTGATGCCAGACCAGCCCTTTGGCCAATAGAGTCGCCCTTATGGACCTTTTAAATCCCGGCGCCAAAGCCATTGGTCTCTCCAGGCCAAGTTCCTCCAAGGTGCACCTTGCCCTGCCCTTTGCCAGGGGACTAAAATCCCTGTTTCTCCCAGGTCAGGTAGCGCAGACAGAAAGAAGATTCTTTGTGTTTTGCGTCTTTGTGTACATTTATCTGCCGCCGTATTTGTTTGTTCGTTATTCGGTTTGAACAACGAGAACGCTCGTTCGTTTTCATGTTTCATATAGAAGAATCCAAAGTTATGCTAAACACTCCATGTCACAAGACATACATAAAGGGTAATAATAATCCAGCAATTTGGTAATGGTAAACAACCTGCCTATCAACAGTCATAGTTTTCTTGGGACAGTCATGATTTTTGGGCACTGCAGGCAGTGGTGATCATGGGCTTGTTGATTGTAAAATCAATAGAGGTTGGTGTTGTTGCCGTACTGCCTACGGACTTGCGTCCAGCAGGCACACCACAGGTGTGTAAAAAAAAAATATGCATGAAATTATAGGCATCAACCGAATTTGATAGCATGATCACAGCCTTAACCCCTTAATGACAAAGCCCATACATGCAGCTGTACAGTAACATATCCAGGGCCTTGGGATCAGTAACATTTAATCCATTTACTGCAATGCAACCTTCTATAGTAACCCATTCAGTGCATGAGGCTCGATAATTTACTGCTATGAAGCTTTAAACATTAACCTACAGTATTCTCTGGTTGAGAATATTGAATCATTTTTCTAGGTTCAATGTATCTTTAGCAAGTGTTCAGTAGTTAACCTACCTACAGTATTCTCTGGTTGAGAATATTGAATCATTTTTCTAGGTTCAATGTATCTTTAGCAAGTGTTCAGTAGTTAATGTTCTGTACATTAATTGAGTAGCGCTGGAGGAACGAGGGTCTCCACAGCTCCCGCATTGCTGGGGGCTCCCGCCCAGTGGGCGCCCCCAACGCGAGTGCCACCAAAATCCCCGACTCAGTGTTAAATACCTAGTGGCTCATTTTTTCTTTTGAAATGCTGAAAGGTGCAGGCGTGTGTAATTGCACATGGTTATGCAACATCAGGTGAGTGAGGTGGCATGTTTCTCCAGCCCTTATTATCCAGGTGGCCCATTAAGAACGACTAAATAAACTGATAAAAAAACTATGTTTTCTGGCCTCTAGAGGGGGGAGGGAAGGTGGGGTATGAAGGTATTATGGGTGAAATACAAAGGGGATATGAAAGCTATTCAGCATTCATAACCTAAACTACACATTCCCGAATCTGACGGAGGCTGCAGCATACAGCTAGGGGTTGGATATGCCCTGCCGCACGCTACCTGAGCATTAAAACATAGCATGCGGCCGCTCTTATCCGTATGTATTTTAGAGTATCTGACAGAATTGACAGAATAACAAGAGACAGACAATCTTAAATGACTTTGTGGCAGGGCTGGATTGGCGATGCCAAGGAGGTCCAGGTGCTTGAAGGCTGTCGGCCACCTGATGACGTAGGTGTGGCCAACAGCCTTCAAGCACCTGGACCTCCTTGGCATCGCCAATCCAGCCCTGCCACAAAGTCATTTAAGATTGTCTGTCTCTTGTTATTCTGTCAATTCTGTCAGATACTCTAAAATACATGCAGACATTAATATGTACATATATAAGTAAATGTGCCAAAAGTCACCTAATGCATGTAGCTGCATCTTTTATTTCCCAGTTCCAAAGCATCAATGCTTTTTCTCCATAATTTTGCACCCTTTCTTTCTACATGAGTATTTCCCTAAAATAAACTGACTTGCTTATCCATACCCAGAATCCCTTTGCACTATGGATTCCCGGGGAAAACAAGTCTTTAGGCTTTCCTAGTGGATGTCAGTTAGGGGTACTTACAAGTTTAATACATACTGGTTGTGGAGGTTACAAACAGAATTTGACTATGGATTACAACCATTTTGCCCGTCTATTCTGCCCATTCTTCCTGCTGTAAAGCCCTAAAACTTTATTAGGGCCTTGGTCATGTACATAATACTTTGGGTGAGGACTGACAGAGATCTGTAAAGTGACAAATGTTACAACGGAGGCCGCTCGTTGATGGAAAAGAGACATTATGAAGGAAGACACCAGGAACCATGGCAGAATAACCAAATGGCATTATCCAAAGGGATGTTACTCTGGTTTAAGTTAATGCTGTCATTTTGCACATTTCATATACATCAGAAAATTAGCATGTGGTCAGAACAAAAGCACATCTTTCCGAATGTCTTTCTGCTTATTTTTCAGCCTTTGTGTCTGTTCGATTTGTGGCTGTATTTTTTTCCATCTGTCCTGACTGCACTAATAACTAAGGAAAAACATTATTGGCCTAAATAGTTAAAATTACATCACTAATAGTTTCGGAACAGGGGGATTTGCCACATCAGACCCTCGGTATGCAGGTTTATTCTTGTTCTGACAAGTTATCAAAACCAAGTCCAGCCAAGGATTAATTTGCTGAATCACGTCACAACTCCATGCAGTAATCTGACGTAGAATTCCCTAATCTCCTAGTTTTACTCCCAAACAAAGGTAAAGTACACTTAACCCTCCAGTGCTTAAGAATATACAGTATAGATAAATATATATATATACACACATTATAACATAACATATAATAATAGCAAGTTATTATTTAGATTATAGATATTCCACAGAGATCACTCCAACACAATACACATAAATAGACATTTTGACTCATATTAATACATTCCTCATAATACCCCTTTTGAAGCATCTCTCTTCCATGTCTATTTTTACAACAATCAGCAGGTGAATTACTTCTGCCTTCATATTCTGTTCTTATTTAATGATGTCAGAGTATCCTAATCGGTACTTCTGTCACTATCACAGTTAAAATGCCTGCGTGAATAGTGATGCCTTTATTAAGAATGTCCTGGAAAGTATTGGACAAGCTAATTGCCACCATTAGCGAGTGACTTAATATATACCTACTTTCTTTCTAAGGGGAAGTGTTTGTGTCGATAAAAACACGCCTCTGAACCCAAAGTCACATTAAGCAAAGAAGCCTCAAACCTATAACAATTGTAAAAAGCAACCAATAAAACAACTGTTCTAAAGTGAACCCCTGTTTAGGTTAACGTAATTTATTACAAACGTTTGAAATAAGCACTTAGATTAGGGTGGCCAGACATCCTCGGATCAGCCAAAAAGATGCTAAGAACTATTTTTCTTTTATCTCATAAAAAAAATATGAGAAATAACATAAATATATCACACAATCACTCCATAAACACATACCAAATGCACTGTATATAGTTTGAAATCTGCCCACCTTAACTTAGATTATACACCTAGATCGGAGTACTAACATGCCAACGTATGTATCGTGCCCCAATACAAAAATATTAACTGTTTGAAATAGCTGTATTTAAACATATTTAAGTGTTTACTGACTGTAAGTCTGGGCTAAGTGATACTTTATGCAGTAATAGAAAAAGTATGCACTGTGAGTCAGTTGTAAGCTATTTTTTAGGGAGACGTACAGTTTATGAATTTGTGACAAGTGACATAATGCCAAAAAGACATTTCCAGTGCATGTGTACATATATGTACATACTATATAAATATATATTTATATATATGTTGTACACTGGTGTGTTAGTTTGTCTTGAACACAGTTGGCAGTATCTCTCTGTTTTGTCTCTCTTTTTCGTGCTGCCAGGGGAAATGATTGTGGTCTTGTGATGTAATTGTGCACACAGAAACTGTCACCTGGGGACTTGTATACATGAAGAGTAGAAGGTGATGAAGGAAGGCAACATAGATCAAACAGTCCTACACCATGTACTATCAGCAAAGCTCAGGGAGTGGGATATTGCTTACAATGATTGAATAGCCAGGGCCCGAAATTCGAACCCTTTGCAAGGAGAGCAGGAAAAATCATGGAAGTAGATAAGAAACGTTTAGCACTCCAATCGTTACAAGATGAAAAGGGAGTTAGACTGTTTGCAATAATTGGGTTTGTCTGGAAAAGGTGGACATTTTTCGCCAAACTCTGAGTGGCCTCTAAAAGAACAAAGCATGAGAGCCCCATGTGCTTTAAAAAAAAAATATGGAGAAACCTACAAAAAAAATATGTTCATTTCTAGAAAGTTTTCCGTAAACTTATTGATCTCAACAGAAAATACGTTGTGATTATTTGTTCATTCAAGGAAACAACTATATAACAAACATTAAGTCTAATTACTAATATTAAAAACACAATAACATGTTCTAAAGCAACTTTGGAGATCCAGATTCTAATTAGTAAAGACGTCACAACTTACTCAATTCCTCTATCTATTATGGATTTCCATATAGACCTTTTTTTATATATCTTCTATACCAAGAAGGAGGCAGATAAGTAAAATGGCCTTCTAAGATTTAGAAGCAGTCTTTGAAGCAGGACAAATGGGTAGACTGGGTTGGACGAATGGTTTGTATCTGCAATCAAATTCTAGGTTTCAATAAAACAGATGTCTGTCACAGTCATTGAGATGTCTGCAGAAATAACCTACATTAACAATCTCGGTGCCAGAGGTACCCTGAGTTTACAAAGTCACCGTGGTGCTAACAATGTGTTAAACCTTTCTCCAATGTACTCACTACATTATCATAAAAAAACCTCAAATAACGGAATGCACGAATTCAAGTATTTTCCAGTTTCCATACAATCAACTCACTGATAGCTCATAATTCAATAAGTTTAGCTTTGTAGGGCGTTACCGCATATTACAGTCTGAAATGTCCTCTGAAGCTTGAGTCTGTGCTAGAAGCTTCAATTTGCCTTTGTAGACAGAAGCTTGTTGCATTACGTTTTTTTATTTGGGGTACTTCCCTGTGTTCCCTTCCACAGGGAGCGGCGCCTATTTCTGGATTATTGAAATGTTTCCCAATATAACATAAGTGCCCTCTTGTCATAACCTCACTCAACTTCGTGACATTGTCCTTTTTTTACACTTAGAATACTCTAAGATTGCTTCAGGTATCTAAAAGCTGCTTGTCCGAGAATAATAATCTGTAACTATTTAGAGATCCAAAATACCTTCAGCTAAAAGCATTTTCTACTATAATATATTTTTTTAATATTTGAACTGAGATGTGTTCAACAAAAAGCATTGTTGTCGACATCTACACAATATTAGTTCTGTCATCAGGCAGGGACATTTTGCAAATGCAACATAAGAAGGAAAGAATTTTTTTTTATACTAGATTTAAATTATTGTTTTCCAGTGAAGTTTTAAGCATTTATAAATAAGAGTTATTATATGTGTTTTCCAAGCACTTGAAATAAAAATATTTTAGTATAATTATTGCAAGGTAAGTTATATAGTAAAATAACTTTTCAATTCTTGTTTTAGCTACCATAGACTTTTTTTCCCCCTACCAGCCGTCCCATCCGTACTTCCAGCGCCAGGTGGAAATGAACCATGGAGGCTGTACTAACTCAACACATTACTTCATAGTGTTAATAGTTTGATCTCCCTTTTAAATGTATAATCATCTTTGACGGCTGAAACCACAACTCTTCTGCAAACTACCACGCTAACTCATGCCTTAGTGTATAAATTCCTATAGTGTTCCAACACGTAGGGGGCACATAACAAGTTGCTTGTGAAAAACTAATCTGTCTCCAGTTGTCATTGATCCCCGCAGTTGAGAAATGGTTAAAATATTTAATATTAAGTAATAATGAAGTCCTATTTTGCCAAGTGTTAGGTAATTTTGTTTTCCATATAATGTCACTCAAATATAAAAATATATCATAATATAATGCACAGATTTAGCAGAACAACATTTAGAGGAGATAGGGGGGCAGGTCTTGCCCAAAACCAATAACCAAGATCCCGAGAACTAAGAGGCTTTCTTATAAAAAGTAACTACAGTACAAAATACCAAAACTGGAGTAATAAACAGGAACACTACATTGCTTGCTCAGCATGGCAACATAATTTGCCATGCTTGTGGAGGCAAGGATCACTTAATACAATGTTAAGTGATTCTGTGGTATTGGTGCATCATCTGCAGGCTGCTCTACAGGCAGGCGCCGCACAAGATGAGTGATTGTGGATGTGTTAGTGTGTGTATGTTAGAGTGAGTGTGTATGAGCTGTGTGTATGTGTGTTAGTCTGTGTCTATGTGTGTTTATCTTTGAGTAAGAGTTTGTGTGTTAAGGCAGGGTGTAAAGCCATGTCCCCCAAACCAGAAGATGCCAGGCCTCCCCTGAAGATGCACATTCCCTCCCCCCACATTTGCATCAGGGGCAGGCCGATTCAAAATTCATCAAGCATCTATAAGGAAGAACCCCAAGCAAGATAAAGGTGTGATGTGTGATGGATGAGTTACAGTAGGTGTGATAGAGGAGTGAAGTATGAGATGTGATAGGAGAGACTATGTTTTATTGTCATGTTTTGCGTGTGTGTGTGTTTGTTAATGAATGTGTTATAGTAAATGTGAGTGTATGTGCTAGTGTGGATGCTATTGGGGGGTGGAGGGGCCAGGGGACCACTCAGCTGTTCTTGCTCCCAGGGCCAAAAGGTGACAGTCCTAACTTGCTATGTATATGCTGTGGGTTGTGTTTCTGAAGTCACATATACAGCAGGTACTGTGGTAAATATGACATTTTAGCAAACACTACTATGAAGCTGCAGGTCTTATGTATATAAGGGTATATGCATTTTCTTCTGGATGCATTCCAAGGTCCTACATGGCTAACCTCTTTAGATTCACATGCTTTCTAAGAACCCAGCTATGGCAAATATAATCTTTCACAGTCTAGATATTTTATATAGGTATTTAGCACCTCAGACTGTGGCAAGTTAACCTGTGCGATGCTAGATATGCAATAAGAATACCACTGAATATAAAATATGATGAAATATGTATATAACGTCCGAGCCAACACTGAATTAATATTTACAATAACTTTAATTGTATACAGAACTACCTATTTCAGGTCACAGGTTTTTATTCTGGTGATATCGTGAAATGACCTCGTTTCGTCCCTTAGTAAGACCTGGAAGGAGTTAACATTGCCAGTCAACATCATATCTGGCCTATCAGATTTTCCACAGTAATGTGAGTGTTTTGCTCTTTGATAAGATTCAGTAGTGTTTAGAAGTCACTTTGACAGTCCTTCCTGATGAAAATGTGCACTAACCCACTGCTTGCTGGTCTAGGTTATGTTACAGGTTTAGTTAGTAAATGATAAATATCCCTATTCTACTTTCGCTGTAGGTTAACCTTATCTGCCCCGTCTCTGCAATGGTAGAAGGTGGATGGAGACGGTGATACTTTAGTATTACAAAAATATAGGAGATGTTTATGTATAAGGGCAAGGAGATGTTATGTCCCAGATATCTGTGTATTTAGAGGTGGTGGTTGCTTACAAAAGTTTTTGTATTAGGATGAGATGCAAAATACGTGTCTTGATGTCTGTGTCTTAGGACAAATTGAGATGCATTTGTCCTGATAACTTACCTTCTTCTAATATACAGGTATGTGTACAGGTAGGAGTCTGTGTGAGAAGAGGCAGAAATATCAATGCATGCAGTTTGGTGGTTGCACACATCATTGTCACTGTGTATCCTGGATCATTCTTTATTAGGAGGGTTACAGGGGTATTTGTCCTCTATGTCTACTTATTAAGACGTGGTGAGAGGCATTTGTCCTATATATGCATTAGAGTGAGTTAAGAGGAGTGTGTTCTGATCTTGTATGAGGAGGTGAAATGGGTGTCCTAGTGTCCGTGTATTGGGTAATATTTTAGACATATATATCCTGTGCCCTGTGCTTAAAGGGTGCAGATATTTGCTTTAGGTGAATGTATTAGTGGCCAAATAGCTAGTAGCCCCAGTGTCTGCGTTCGGCTAAAGGTTCCCTGCCAGGACCTTTAAATGTATGATTAGCAGCACTTGTACCCGTTGACTTTGACCTAGGTAAACATGATAGCTTGGTGCCTTCTGTATGCCAAAAGTGAAATATAGTTCAGTAAATTAGTAAAAAACAGACATTTAATCAATCTCCTGTTTTAGCATATTGCACTGGAATAGCTAAACTGGATCATACAACATCTCATCACAGTTCAAAATAATTGCCTTTGTTCCCGCTGTAATCTAAATTCTATTTTTAGGCAGTTATTAGTGATGCAAAAAGAAATCAATCATGACATAGCTCTACAGAGAGCATGGATATTAACACCTACCACTTCTCCACCACTTCTACTTCACTAAAACTTCTATTGTGCATCTAGCAACATTCGATAAATTGGAAATATTAGACAGAAAACATCAGTAGAATTAACATGAACAAACATAGTGGTGTCATTTAAATTATTTCATATATATGGAATGTACAACGGAGCAATCAGAACTTGCACTTTTTTTATGTTAACGTGTTGTACTCTTTTGGATAACTAAATTAATGTCAGGGGTAGCTTCTAATTGGTATACATTTTGTATCAAGTGTTCTTAAAAACTTAAGGGTTCTGAATAAATTACACAAACATATACATTAGACTGATCTCAAATGAATAGGGATGTACTTTTCCACAGTGGTTATATACAGTCTAGCAAAAGAAAATATAATGACATTATTTAGAATAATAGCAACAATCTAGAATAAGAATATATTTCTGGAAGCTGCAGAATAGTTGATTGTAGATATAAGGAGATTTAGGTGTAACCTTAGGTAAGAGGGTACCTGCTTTCTCCTTACCTGGTTGTCTGGTATCCGAGTGTGTGATCTCACCAACAGGTCTGTAGGTGTGCTAGAGGTAACTGAAGTGGAGGTACTTGAAATAGAGGGAAAGAAGAAAAGTAAGCAAACATTCTCCTTTCAGATTGCAACTGGCTCATTTATAAACAGTGGCAAATAGGGAGGGGGGAATCAAGCAGAGTCTCGTGATTGGCTACACTTGAAACGTGATTATGAATGGTACAGCAGGGCTCTATCCAGAAGATAGGAGAAACTGATAAGAAGAGAGGGGGGTGGGATAGAGAATGGAGGGGGTAGTGGGGAGAACAGAACAGCCCTCTTTTTGTTCCTGCCTCCACCTCCCACCACTTTGCTTCCTTTTCTGCCTTGATCTGATTCTGAAATTTCCTAAATACGCCCTGGGACAATAGACCACATTGAGAACTCCAAAGGTTTCCCAAGAATTAAACTCCAGGTAAAGAAAAAGAGAGCGGTAGAGAAAAAAAGAGTCAACTAAGCCCCCTCCCTTCCTTGGCTGTGAATACAGTTGCAATTCATCTTCTCCTCTCTCTACAGCTCCCAAAAGAAGGCATTGTGATCAGACCACCCCTTGGTCCCAACACAGACATCACGTATGGGTCCTTCTGCGGGATGGTCACTTTAATAAGATGGGGACGAGAGTGGTTGGGTCATTATCCTTCGAAGTGGGATGAGACAGATGTGAGCTGGCTTGTCTGATCCATCTTAGTAAATTAGAATGCGGTCAGTGGGGTGAATATGTGGCTTGGCTAACAAAGGGTTAAACACTTATACGTTGCAGCTGACGGGGCTATCAAAATTGACTTTTGTCAGTTTTGTTGGTGTTAAAATTTTTTTTATTATATTATATATTATATTATGACCTCAAGTATGCAAAAAGTCAATATTAAAAGCTTAGAAACTTCCCCTAGACACTGTTTATGGTTCTGACAGAGAAAATATTAGGAAATCAGTTGATAAATTGATTTTATTTTCCTTAAGTGCAGAATAAGTACAGCTCCTAAATGTTAATTTAAACATTAACTAGAAAAATTGAAATATTGTTATAGTTAGTTTTATTTTTTCTGCCAACTGTAAGCTTAAATGATTTATAATTAAGTGTATAAACATATTTTCCAAATTCCATTATCATTATATACCATTAATAATTCATTTATGATTCTGATATCTCAGTATTAATTTTCACTGAGGTTCTAATCATTTCCGAAAGCAGAAGTTTTCTACTTTTTCAAATCATGAGTTAGTGGTATTTATTTTGGTAAACATCATTAATTACAACGTTTACAATTTATATGGATGTCCATCAAATAAAATGCAGATATAAGTATCCAAAAACAGGAACTGCCCATAGCCAGATATCAGATGTTTACTAATCACCCATTAATAATAATAATAATATGTATTAATTACACTATGTCATTTGAGGTTTATTTAAAAATATGGTGAGTTTCCAAGAGTTGTAGTTCCAACTCACCAACTTCCTAACACATTAATCAAAGCCAATGCTAGAACATTACTTGTTTGTAAGATAGGCTGGACTGGCCCTGCATGGTGTATAGTTAAGTCTATTAGGTGACCTTCAAAAAATCTCAAAATGTAATTTACAATTCATTACCATGCAGGACCATCCAAGGCTTTCTTAAACAAAAAGCTCAATGAGTTGGCCTATCATGAAGCATACTTGGTGAGTGGAAACTTATATTCTTAAGAAAAGCCTGATTTTTGGCAAATAAAACCATAATGGTTAATTGGCATTGTGGCCTGAAAAAGCAATATTAGATTATTCCTATACCTCCCCATCCGTTCTGCATGTATTCTTAGTTTTTGTTGTAACATTATTTTGACCTTTTATAGACTAATGTATTAGGTACTTCAAGGCTATTAAACGGGACTATTGATAAGCTAGCTTGTGGGTATCTCCAACCAGAGCTTACCTTAGTGCCAGGTGAGTTAGGCAACTGTCTGGGGTGCCTGTACTGGGGAGTGCCAAAAGTCTTCAACAAAAATGCCTCCAACATGTAGAGGTTTGTACATGACAAGGTTGCATTGGATGCAACAGAAGATATATGCTTGCATTGCCGTTCTAAATGTCTAAAAAAAGACATGTCTGTAATCGCCAATTTTTCCTCACAAACATCTCCAAGTCCCTTTATATGATAGAGATTCAGTTGTGAAACCAAATGATGGCTTATTGTAGTATTGTCATTGGGAACTTTTGACACAGGTAATCAACTAATCTAGTTGTGAACATCTTAAGGCTGAGAAGGTACAGAGCTGATTCACATAGCTACTCATGCCTTAAAATAAGTGCTTTCTTAATGTATTGTGACGGTGTAAACCCCAGGTAGATGCTTATTTTGGCATTTGGGTACAGGTGCTATTCAGAATGTAAATATGGGTCCCTGGGGTGGAGCAATTGGAGAGCAGGGTGGGCCAATGCTCCATTCCCCCCATTCTGTGGAAAATCCATGCCACCTTTTCCAGGAGGCTAGAAGTCTGCAGGATCCAGTACAGGATTTCTATGAGGCCAGCATCAGGCACAGATGCTGGGCATTAAAAACCCCTGGAGCCTGATACTCAGAGAGACTGTTGGGGGAAGAGGAAGTTCCCTGCACTCCCAGGACAAGGAGAGGCCCTGAACAAGAAGACCATCCCTGAGCCAAGTGAGGCAATACCTGCCTGGACATTTTGTGTGCTGTCTGGGGGAGGTTTTCCAGAGCCTGGCGTAGCTGGGTCTGGCTGGGAGGTTGAGGTAGTGGGTGATTAGGCTGGTCAGTCTGGACCAGCATAGTTCAGTTAGAGAGGGCTCCAATTGGGAGCTAGGTTTTCTTTTTATGATTTGGTTTTTGGGGTTTAATAAAGTGTTTTGTTCAAAGCTGCTGTCCCTGACTCTGATTGCCCTAGAGGACTGTGCTTAGGACCCCTAAAAGTGATATGTATGGCCCTCATGCTATAGGGTTGTCACAGTATGTAATACTGTTTGAACACAGGTGATCAGTATATCATATATAAGTATTCCTCAGAGGGAAGTCTTTCATCACATAAATGGCTGTCATTTTAGAAAAAGGCCAGCTGCTGATACAGCCCTCTTGACCAACTCTAATTACATACCTACTTGTTGCCCTACCCAGCAGACTCCCATTAGCAAAACGTTGGAGATTAAAACAAATATCTTTACTGATTAATAGTTAATATTTTTTTTGTGAAACTCCTAAAATATTATACTGGTCGTGCCGCAAGTGTCTTGTCCAAGCAAGTGTTTTTCAAGTGAGGGATACTGACTTACTCATAAATCTGGAATGTGTCTATGCCATGCTAATCCGCAGATTTAGTCCTGTAGTTGTACAGGTATGAGACAGTGATAACAACACGTTGTTTCTGTATCTGGTAAGATGCCAGAATACCACCTCATTAACCCTTTGACAACCAAAGTTTTTTCCCAATGTTTTGTTGACAAGTTAATGGGGTTTGAATTAAAAAAAACATAAACATGTATATTTGTCACTTTTGTTTAACCTTTAGCGCCTGAAAAGCTTACATGAAGTTTTCCAGGCGATGCTATTTGATAGCTTGTTCAGCCATTGTGCCAGGTAGTTACTTAAGTATGGTACAAAGAAATCTGTCCAAAAGGAGTGGTTATGTCTTTTGGATTATCATTCTTGCCTTCAGACCGCCCTCGGTTTCTGGAATCTGTTCTCAGTTGAGCTTTAGGTTTTTGTACGTTGCAAAATGAGATAAATCAATGTGTAGATAAATTTGTTACTAACTTTGATTCTGGGGGCAGAATTGTGAGAAAAACACAATAGATTGATATTGTTTGAAATTCATAATTCAATAATTCGTAATACAAGTAAAACCATGATGTGGTACAGGACTGGAGAAGAAATTGTCTCTTTACAGAATTATGTCAATCCTGCATTGTCCATAGGGTACCAGAGGACCTCATTCTTGACTGTCAGTTTTGCATGAGATTTCCTGATGCTAGAAGGTGTGTGACAGCATTCATGTCCAATTCACGCAAAGGAAAGGACCAAGACTAAAAAAGGTCTTTACTTCCTCAAATCAGGCTCTAAAAGGAACCTGATTATCAACATGCATGACTCATTTGAAAATATATACTGCCTCAATTACCCTGACTTTGTCATATTGTCTTTCCTCGCATTGTAGGAGGGTGATTCCAAAACTGGCCTAACCTGGTACAATTTATTAATATGGTACTATCTGCCAACAATATATCCACCAACCTATCCCATCTTACTCCAGCTTAGACCCCTAATGTCTGTGTCCACTCCAAAACTTCTGTAGTTTTCCCTTATTAAAAAATAAAAATTGTTTATTTATATTTCATTAATTACATATATGTTATACAAAGCTAATAATAAATTGGTTTTACTAAAAGCCTGAATGTTTGTTCCAATTTTGTGGGGTCATTGACTCTTACACTCTCATTCTGTCTCACACTTTCTAAATCTCCCCCCTACCTTCTCCATTTATTCCGTTTCCGTGTCTCGAAGCTCCACTTCTTCATCTTCTTGTTCTTCTGCCTTCCATCTTCTTTCTTTGTCCGCATCTCCACGGATATGACCTCCCGGTGGACTTCAGCAAAAACAGGTGGAGCTTTCAGTGACATCCTTTCCTCCGATTGGAGAGAGTGAGTGAGAGTAAATGTGGGCGTCGGGCAACAAAACCCCCCCGATTTTCATTCAGAACCAATAGACAGGAAACAGAATTTGTTTGAACCATGGCTTTTTCATACCTGTGGCTTTAAATCTGCTACCACTAGTGGCCACCCTCCGCCCTCTAGAGCACTCAGAACTCAGGTGTGCCTTGTTACCTGGGTGGAGCCCTAGTCAATACATCCAGCTGGGCCTTGTTACCTGGATTACCATGCCTTTGTGAACCTGCCCTGCCCTTCAGTCAGGGCCTTTGTATTCTGTCAGGACTCGGGTGACCAGGTCGGGTAGGAGCCCATGCGCAGGGGATACTTGAGGTTCAGTCTGTAACCCACGGTGCATGATTATGCAAAGACACCACAAGCAGAAATCCTGGTAATGCAGTGTATTTTATGTATATAACAGGACCAGCAAATAAGGGTAATACAGTCTAAGCAAGAAACCAGACCTATAGCAAAATAAAATACCGGTAATAAGTCTCTTGGCAGGGAGCCCGCTTGGAAGGGCACGACAGACAGAGAGCCCGCTTGGGAAGGCACGAAAGGCACACAGCCCACTTGGAAGGGTACGAAAGGCACACAGCCCACTTGGAAGGACACAAAGCAGGGAGTCCACTTGGAAGTGACAGCGAAAGGCACACAGCCCAGCTTTTGGAAGGGTACGCAAGGCACAAAAGCTCCACTTGGAAGGGTACGAAAGGCACACAGCCCACTTGGAAGGACACGAAAGGCACACAGCCCACTTGGAAGGACACGTAATCCAGGTAACAAGGCCCAGCTGGATGTATTGACTAGGGCTCCACCCAGGTGACAAGGCACACCTGAGTGCTCCAGAGTGTGGAGGGTGGTCACTAGTGGTAGCAGATTTAAAGCCACAGGTATGAAAAAGCCATGGTTCAGGCAGGGAAAAAGTGGTTCCTGACACTGTTTGAGGTTGTGGACAGGTGTCTTTTATACTGATGACAAGTTCAAACAGGTGCCATTAATACAGGTAACGAGTGGAGGACAGAGGAGACTCTTAAAGAAGATGGTACAGGTCTGTGAGAGCCAGATATCTTGCTTGTTTGTAGGTGACCAAATACTTATTCTACCGAGGAATTTACCAATGAATTTATTAGAAATCCTACAATGAGATTTCCTGTATTCTTTCCCCCCCCATTCTGTCTCTCATAGTTGAAGTGTACTATGGTGAAAATTACAGGCCTCTCTCTTTTTAAGTAGGAGAACTTGCACAATTGGTGGCTGACTAAATACTTTTGGCGTATTTTTTCTCAATCACTTGAGCACATCTCTTTTTTTCTCTTTTTTTGTCTATCATGTTTTAACTGGTCTAATTAAATTTTGAATTCTTAAACCCTTATTTGTGGAGCTGGATCTTCTATTTATACAGTCACACTCCAAACCCCACTATGGCCAAGACCAAAGAGCTGTCGAAGGACACCAGAAACATTGAAGCCACAATTTAGTGTCACTAATCATTTTTAATAAATTATGCAGATTGAAACAGAGTAAATAACACAAAATCTTTACTTTTCCTCTCACTGATTTCTGAGCCAAGAAAGTTTTGCCCTCTGAAGTGACTACAAATTCAGGAGGGCGTTTTATCTCTGCATAAGTAAAAATTTAATAGTTCAATTTATTCCTACAGTAAGTAAAGTGCCAGGAAACAGATGACCAAATACATACCAGGACAGGTTCTGCCACACCGACATCCAGACACACACACCAGGACAGGCTCTGCCACCGCGACAGGCACCACCAGGACGAATCTGCCACACGGCGCAGACACACACCGGACAGGCTCACCACGACACCCAGCACACACACACACCAGGACAGGCTCTTCCACACCAACAGCCAAACACACACACACCGGGACAGGCTCTGCCACACTTAAGCATAAAAAAATATTTTCTACACTGCTTTGTCATTAACTGATCCTTTTGTATTTTTGCCCCCTTGTGTATTGATGCCCCAGCCAGCCCCCCTTTACTATTGATTAGTGCCCCCACAACCTTGTGTATTGCCCCCCTTTGTGCATTTATGCCCCCACACCCTTGTATATTAATTTATGTGATGCCCCAGCCAACCCTCAGTGAGAAAAGGAGGAACTCAAACCATTACAGGAAGATCGATATATAGCATTTAGCACTTTTTATATTACAGACCTGCACATATGTATATTTCTATTCCTTCAATGTTCTCAGATCAAAAAATAACCCCCCAAAACTTCCTTACAGAAGAGTTAATGGTTTCAAAATAAAACACCATTTGACAAATGCCATTTGAGTGTTCATTTGGTAAAAGTTTTGTATTATCGATAAATAATGAGTCTTTTGGTGCCCCATAGAGCAATAAGGATATTGGACAAAGTATGGAAAGTGAGGCTCCGACCCCTGTACAGGAAACATGAGAAGAAACATATCTACCACAGAGCAAGTCTGGAGTGTCATCAGGTGAAGGAATAATTCTATACAGCTGTACAAAATTCAGTGGAGGTCTTGAGAAGCAGACCCCTGTCTCGTGTCCTTTACAGTTATTCCATTACTTCAGAGCTCTATTCCACTCTGTCCTGAGAGAAGGTATGGTGTGCTGTCAAGGCTCACACCATCTTTGCTATATAGGATCTGCATATGTCTTTACATTAACCCTATTGTTAATAACAATAATTATTTTTTTGCATTCATCACTACTTCCCTGTACCGGGTTTTGTCAGAAATATATATATATATATATATATATATTATATATATATATATATATATATATATATATATATATATAGTTAAAGTTGTTTTCTCTCTCTCCATGGTACTGAAAAAGTTACAGGTGGGGTACAAATCAGTGATCGGACTTTTCAGGACATTGTATAAAATAACTGGTTCTGTAAATGGTCATATTGGTTCATACATCAATAATCAGAATTTTATTTGACAACAGAAATTCTAACTCCTTATAAAATATCGATAAAGGTGAAGGAATACAAGAAGAGGCTGTGCATAGTAAAAAGTTCACAGCAAAGGAGTAAATCCATCTTGACAGATCTTGACAGATAAATTACATTTGTGTGCATGGATTCTGAACATTAATGATATAAATATTCACATTGTGGTAAAAACTGTTACAAATGGTAGTCTGGTTGTCAGGCTCCTAAAACCATTTCACTATAAATTCTAGACTTGTGCATTCGTATTCGAGCGAACACGAAGGGTGCTTTTTCGTTGTTCAGCCCGAATACCGAACATACAAACATGGCGGCGGCAATATCAATGAGCATATCAACTAATTAATTATTTTAACAAGAAAGCATGTATATATGTGTATAAAATTTGCCCTATTAAGATTTTGTTGAAGCATTGTTGAAAATGAATGCATATGTGTGACGGGAGGCCCTGTACTCCGACAGGGTACTCCCACCAAACTATGCTTTCTCCTGCTGGTGGGCATCGCCACGGTTCCTTGCTGCCATACAGTTTCCATGAACTAGCCGGCTATGGGGGCTCTACATATACAGAAACACTGGATACGCCTGTTACAAATGTGCTTGTTCACCTCAACATTGGTGCTGTATGATGCTTGGGGTGGGCTGCTGTAATAACTCAGTGTCCTCTTCATCCCCCTTCTCTTCCTTTCCTGTGCAGGAAGAGCAGGAACCTGAGTGGGAAAAAAGTTTTCTCGCACAATGTACAAGCTCCACAGTGATAAGATGCGGGCCCACATTAGACACCCCCCCTTAAGATACGTTACTGCAAATTAAGGGAATTTAAACATTCATACATTAGGCGTATGGCTATCCTACATCTGAGATGATACCAAGGAATGACTGGATGGGCCACAAGGTTCCTAATTGGCCGTCGGATTCTTTGTTTCTGCATGCTGCATGTGTCTGACATGACAAAGATCATTGTAATGTGTAATTAAAAAATAAATACCAAAACAGTACCATGGTGACAAAACTGGGATCGGTATAATTATCTCATTTTACTTTAATGTTTTATACCATTTTCAATATTTTAAGAGAGAGACTCACTGCATGTATTCTTTAATGACTGGAGTTAGTAAATGAGACTTCTGCCTCTCCTGAAAGCTGAAAGTATGCTTGGTAACACTTCCATTCTAGTCTATTGGTGTAGTAGCAGCCATCTACATGTATGGTATCTCAACACTGATGTTCATCTATGCAATTAGCTGCTGCTACTTCCATTGATCTCATTGATGGGAGAGCTATAGACCAAGTGCATAAAGTTTATTCCTGTTTACACTTGCTTGGTTAAGTAGAGACTGTGGGGGAGGAGGAAAATGAGAAAGAAGTCTTATTGAAAAATTTCATAAAAAATGAAATTATTAGTAGACTTGTGCATTCGTATTCGGGCGAACATGAAAACGAACACGAAGGGTGCATGCGGACATGGCAGCGGCAAAACATACACAAAGAAGAAGACAGACAACACAAAGAATCTTCGTGTTCCTCTTTGTTAATATCTCCAACTAATCTCCCTGGTCCCTTCCCCCTCTAGCCTACCTTATCTACGCAGCATTGCAGGGTTTACCGGAAGGGGAAATCCGTAGGATCGCACAAGGAGGTAAAAGCCTGTGCAAGCAACTCTGTTGGTTGCTGGCAGGGAGCTCCTCTCACATTAACCAATAAGCAGGGAGACCAATGATCTTCCCGGGCCAAGTTCTACCGTCATACGGACCATTGGTCTCCCTGTATGGACCTTTGACTACTGACGGCGGAACTTGGCCTGGGAAGACCATTGGTCTCCCTTCTGCAGGAATTTAAGTTCCTAAGTGTGAGTGATCCTATCAACCAATGAAGGACCTTCGACTACTGACGACGAAACTCTGCCTGGGGAGACTGCTCCAGGAGTTAAAGGTCTGTACGAGTGACTCTATTGGTCGCCAGCAGGGAGCTCCTTCATTGGTTGATGCCATCGGCAACCAATAGGATCACTCACACTTAGGAACTTAAATTCCTGCAGAAGGGAGACCAATGGTCTTCCCAGGCCAAGTTCCGCCGTCAGGAGTTAAAGGTCTGTACGAGCGACTCTATTGCACTTCATTGATTGATGTCAGAGGAGGCACCAAAGCTGCTGCGTACCGCGTATTAACCCCCTTCTGAAGAAAAAAACAAACACAAAGAATATACACCAATATTCGCCCAACTGAACACAGGAACAGGTGAATATTCGTGGAATACGAAGATTTTTTTTTTATGTAGCGCTAACAATTTAGGCAGCGCTTCTTACAATATATATATAAGGGCATAACACAACTAAAAGTGACAAACTAAGAAAAACACATGTAATCGTTAAAAAGGGGCCTACTTCCAAATTTACAATCTACAGATACTGTTAAAGATGGCCTTATCCTGTATTACATAGGGCAGAGAACGTTATGAACTCCTGTCTACAGGGGATTTATATTCTACGATAGTTATATGGCCTAATAAGTGGACAAGTATTTGAAAATGTTCTATTCCCCAGTAAATAGCATCCATTTTGTTAATGAAGGTTTCGAATATTTTTTGTGGGAAGCTTATTTTAGCAAATACACCTTCATAGTAAGAAACATTATATGAACTTTTATGAAAGTTTTCAATGTCTCATGTATAAAGAAACACTATACGTTATGTTGTATGTAATGTTGAGGCAGCATGAGATGGCAGAGTAAGGTAGTTGATTATACTCCAGGCCCATGAAACACAAATCTCTAGACAACAAACACGTAAAGACTGACAAAACATTCAATCTGAACTGTACAACATATCAAGGAAATCTAAGGACTACTTCACATAATAACCACACCACTGAATAACAGAGCAAGAGGGGGGTCTGTACATTTTGTGTATTAGCTCTTGGAGAGTTGTTATGCTTGTGTCCAACACTGCAATTAGTTATCTGTTTGTCATGTTTCAGCCTAGGCGGCAATAGTCATCTGTAGCCATTACTACAGAATGTAAGGCTTTGTAGTCATTGTACTAGAGATGGTAGAGCTGTCCTCCAGAGCATTCACTTATCACTGTAATCTCATTTGAGAAATGCCACCAGTCTTTGGCAAAGACACCTGTTAAAAGATGAATTGCTGTTTACAGTTTAGTTCGTCATTAATGCTGAATCATGACAGGTTGGCATGAGTCCCATACCAACTTCTGCACTTCTTCTTGCCAGGACTTATTCTTACTTTTCAACACAAATTAACCTTTCAGATTTTCAACAATGGGGCTTCTCAAAAAGGACATGGTGTGATGAAAAAGCACATGTAACCACTTTACCAGGTCATTGCATAGTTATGCCCTTGACTTAAACCCATTGACCTTTCTGATCCTATTATGTAAAGAAGCTTAAAGGTTAGGTTTAGATGACATAAGTATTGAAAAATTTACCGGACATCAAATTTCAAATTATTTTGAATTTGTTTTACTGTGTTAAAAAGATAATTAACTATTTTATAATGATTCACTTTCCTGGCTGAAAATAAAAAAAACAACTGTTGATGTAACATGACTGAAATAAAAGTCCTTAACATTCCGAATCAAATTAATTTCTTTGGCTATGAAGCACATTTTTATAATTCGGTGTCACATGATCTATGTTCTATTCATATTTTAGATGGTTTGAGTTTATCCAGCAAATCTGTGAATAGACAATACTAATCACTGGTTAATGTAGTTGTACATAATTAATGAAAAATCAGAATGTTTTCTTTTGTATCTATCCAGCTATTGCATTTCTTCTCCATTTAATTACTTTCAGCTCTCAGTCGCCATTGCCTATCTCAGTATCCCAGTAATCTAGCCACACCCCATCTACATTAATTATATTTTATAAAATATCCCCAGAATACAAATAGGATTTGCACACATATACTGTAAATGTATTATTAGCCAAAAGGTAATATTACAAAAAGCAAACTATGGAGGAATTGTAAATTGTAAGTGTTATTTGTCTAAATTATTACAATAACTATGGATTTACATGCTTTGGATTTATTTCATCCTACTCCTGAAGGACATGTTACTTTTTTGGTGGGTTCCATTGTGCTATACATTACTGTCATATTTTAGTGTGATACTAAAAAATTCCAACTGACATTTCCTTTGTTCAGACATGTTCGAGACATTTCCTTTGTTCAGTGCTTTTGGATTTATCTGACTGCTTGCGTCCTTTTTGTTTATTTTTGTGACCATTCACATCCGTTTTTTGGGATGCTACATTACGGCTTCAATCGACTTATATTGGCATAGGGATTTTAGCAGTAGGACTGGGTGGGGTATTGTGTGGTCATGGGAAGGTCAGAGGCTAATAATGTAAAAGGGCAAGTCTGACAAGGGATGGTCCTTTACTGATCTTGAGAGTGCTTATACGAATGTAATAGATTATCCCTCTGACCTCATTTGGAGTACTGACATCAATCTTGCGGCTAGGAGAATTACAATTCCCACTATTCTATTGGGTGATTTGCTTTTTCTTGCCCGCAGATGAGTTTTTCTTTATATGCATATAGTGCCTTGTTTTGGCTGAACTACCAAGACTTTAATTATACATTGTATGCATTTTTTGTAAGCTAGTTAGTCTTGCTCAAGGCAGGACTGGCCTACCACGATACTGGTAAATTCCTTGTTAGGCCGCCTCCTCGGTCTTGAGGCCGGCCATCCCATTTTGTATGTAGCTCTGGCTGAGACTGCAGCTGTAAAAAAGATCTGTGATGACTTAGGCTCCTGACTTCCACTGCGTACAGTGTCTGCCAGGTAAGCCCCTCACCAAATGATGTCATATCCAGCACAGACCTGCCTGACATGCATAGCAAGGCCACACCACAGACTTAGAAGCAGACTGCCAGAGGCAGAGGTTGGGGAGGCAAGAAGAGAAATATGCTTCTAAATATTCAATGATGCTGAAATAATACTCCTCACCTGGTTGCCTCCACATACGCTTGACATCATCTGAACCAAATAAGTTTATCTTGGTCTCATCAGACCATAGAACATGGTTCCAGTAATCCATGTCCTTGGTCTGCTTGTCTTCAGCAAACTGTTTGCGGGCTTTCTTGTGCATCATCTTTAGAAGAGGCTTCCTTCTGGGACGACAGCCATGCAGACCAATTTGATGCAGTGTGTGGCATATGGTCTGAGCACTGACAGGCTGACTCCCCATCCCTTCAACCTCTGTAGCAATGCTGGCAGCACTCATATGTCTATATCCCAAAGACAACCTCTGGATATGATGCTGAGCACGTGCACTCAACTTCTTTGGTCGACCATGGCGAGGCCTGTTCTGAGTGGAACCTGTCGTGTGAAACCTTTGTATGATCTTGCCCACCGTGCTGCAGCTCAGTTTCAGGGTCTTGGCAATCTTCTTCTTATTATTATTATTATCTTTTATTTATATAGCACCAACAATTTATGCAGTGCTTAATACAATACATATATTCAAGGGATATGACAAGAAGAGAACTGACAGACTAAGACAAACCGATACATTAGGTGGAGAGAGCCCTGCCCTCAAGGTTACAATCTATAGCCTAAGCCATCTTTATGTAGAGCAACAGTTCTTTTTTAAGATCCTCAGGGAGTTCCTTGCCATGAGATGCCATGTTGAACTTCCAGTGCCCAGTATGAGAGAGTGTGAGAGCGATAACACCAAATTTAACATACCTGCTCCCCATTCACACCTGAGACCTTGTATCACTAATGAGTCACATGACACCGGGGAGGGGAAATGGCCTTAGGGGTGTACTAATTTTTGTTGCCAAGGGTTAGATATTAATGGTTGTGTGTTGAGTTATATTTGAGGGGACAGTAAATTTACACATTTATACAGGCTGTACACTCACTACTTTACATTGTAGGAGAGTGTCATTTCTTCAGTGTTGTCACATGAAAAGTTGCGGATGCCTTTTTTTTCTTGGGGAAGCAGCCCAAAGAAGAATGGGTGGCTGTGCTGGAGGTGCTGGTCCAGACAGAGCTGAGGTTGGACGATGGATATCAGGCTCTGCGGTGGTACGCAGCACAGCTGTGCCTCGGGCTGGAGGATAAAGGTCCTACAGAGGGCTATGGCTTCGGTGGCCCGGGATTACTATTGGAAAGCATAGAAAAGGATCCCGACTTCGGAAGTACATCGAAGTGTCGGGGAAAAAAAATCCAGGAGCGCAGGGCAGAGGCTATCCCATATGTGCCTGAGCTGTGGGCTGACCTGGATTATTTGGTCACACAAGAATGGGAACTGGAACAGGCATATCAAGAGTTGTTCGATCATGTTCAGCAGCACGCCCCAGTGTCCATGGATGTTAACCCTGGATGGGTGGATGAGGCTGCGGTCTACACACCGGGGTCCTCCGAATGCTGGGTAGTTCGCCCAGATCCACACTCCCCAGCTGAAATGCTGACAACAGGGTGGAGAGCCCCTGGCCTCTACCCCGTACCAGCAACAGGAATCCAGGGAGATGCGGCAGCCAGCCCATCTCCCCAGCGGCAGCAGGAGCACAAGGGAGTGGAGGGTACTGCCCCTCCTCCCCAGCAGCTGTTGGATGACCCGAGAGACAGCGGCAGATGGAGCACCAGGTATGGGATGCAGGCGGCATCACTCCCCAGCGGGTGGGTGAGTGTCCAGGAGATGGAGCAGTTGGCCAGTCTCCCCAGCGGCAGCTCACAACTCTGGGAGTGGAGGAACCTGTTCTCCCTCCCCAGCAGCAGATCCCAGTTGAGGGAGCTGAGAGTGTCGTCCCTCCTCCCCAGCGGCTGACGGATGACCTGGAAGACGGCGCAGCCGGCTCATCTCCCCAGCGGCAGATCCCAATTGAGGGAGCACAGGAGGGGCATAACACAGGAGGATCCAGGTCCCCTGCATCGCTGCGGGGGATCTGGATCTTAGTCTCATAGTCAGACCTATTTGAGATATGATTATAAGACGACCGCGATTATAAGACGAGGGGTATTTTTCAGAGCATTTGCTCTGGAAAAAACCTTGTCTTATAATCGAGCAAATACGGTAATAATATATTTACAAAAATGTGAGGGGTGTACTTACTTTTGTGAGATACTGTATATATACATTCATAAACACACTCACTCTAGTACCATGCAGTTACATATACATACAGTACACACCCACTCTAACACCATACACCTGGACATACATACATGCACAAACAGCCACTCTAACACCTTATACATGCATACATACACTCACTCAGAGCCATGCAGCTCACATTTTTAGCTCTTAATTTTTTTCAGGGGAGCTACATGTTTATGTCCACTATTTATCATCTGACGTGAAAGTAATTTCTGTGTTTTCAATAACTTTGTTTTCATTAATTTATTTCAAAAATTATTAATTTCATAACTAATTATTTTTCTCATTGATATTTTTTCTCATTATTCCATATACCAACTATACCAATGTTCTGCTAGTTGGGTTTTTCCAGTGTATCTTATTTATGACTGGTGTGTTTTTCAAATATACTTTAAAAAATGCATAGTTTTTCCATATTCTGGGCTGTGTCCACAATAATGGCACCATGAACTAAGGGGCTGGTATTCAATAATTTCTCTGGCTGGTATTTATTTAGGGTTTTTATTCCCAGTCTGGTTTTGATTGTGTTTCATTTTATGTCTGTAAAATTAATGAGGATCCTTATGGGTTTTTTATAAATAATACTTATGGTGGGGGACCAACTTTTGATTATACATTTGTTTGTGATTACTTATTTAATGTATAATCACTTACAGGGCTAATTATGGTAAGAATTAGGCTACAATTATGACAGAGTGATGTCCTTCTCACTTTGGCTGACAGAGTCTTGTGTTTCAGTATATATCTCGATTTTAGTTCTTTTTAAAATTGAGGTGTACACTCCCCCACCCTTTCCAGATGTTGTAACATTATTTTGGGTAGGATGGTTTTTTGGAGATGTGGTAACCATGGCAGTTAAGTTTTTTTTAAATGTATTTCTGCAGGCTAGGTCCCAAGGGAAATCTTAGCATACCTGTCAACCTGCTGGTGTAGTATTATGACTTGTGGGAAATATCAGTACCATGTTTGTTTATATACAAAGTTTGGGTTACATGTTGGCAATGTAGGGGTTAATGTTAGTAACCCCCAAACTCCCCTGTTAGTCACTAATGTGTATGTGTGAAAGCATGGCAGGTTTACTGGGCAAATGGCCTATTTTGATATATATTGTGTTACAGTGTGGTTCTTATTTAAGAAAGCTTTAAACATTTCAAATGATTATGGAACCCAATATCCAATACCTAGGTCAAGTGTTAAGTAGCTCAAGTTAAAAGGGTGATGTTGCTTACTCAGACCGCTTTGATTAAGAAAAAATTATTGGTCAATAAACAAAATGACTTATGTCCCTTTGTAATAAATTCTGTGGCCAGTACTGCAAAACCACAAAGGCAAAGATAATCAGGCAGTTGCTATGAATCAATAATAATAATGTAATACTTATCTACAAATAAAACAATTTATAAAATAGCCTTTATTAGTTGTGATTAATACCAATTGATAAAAATGAAAAGTTGACAAAACCTCTTAATCTGTGTAGATGCATATAGCACTGGAGGGACCTTATCACGTTTTATGATTTCTGTCATTTTCATGCACTTAACCAATTAACATTAAGCAATATGTTAATGTTACTTTGATAGTCTGGTGTGTCATCTGCCACCGGAGGGCTGTGTTTGGATAGCACTAGGTTCCACAAAGGTAAGTCAAGCATACATTTACCAAAAAATGTGAGGCAGCCAAAGTAGGTAAAACCTGGGAATTATCAACTCACTCAATAAAAGAAACTGGATGCCCACTCAAGCGACCTCTAGTGAAATCTTTCAAAGGTCCATTAGCAAGGTGAGCACAGAACCGCTTCCTCTTTACTTGTTGAAATGCTACAGTCAACTCAAGCAGGACAAGTATTACATAGTGTGCAGCAGTGTGTTAAGTATACACTAAAGTCAAAAGGGTCTCAACTCAAAAAGTAGTTTCAGCCATCTTTGAGTAGTATCCACACAAGGTATATTCAAACTCACCTACGCCTACCCAAGCAAACCCGTATTTAAGGTATGGCAAATTAGGGAAGTCACCATGTACTCCATACCAAGCACATTTTTTGGAAGATTTTCCATTTACAGCACATGGTAGTAAGACTTTGATCATTATAATAAATATGAAACTACAAAATTCTAGGCCAAGGGCTGACTAACTATAGGCAGCAGTACGCATAATCTCATAAAAGATTTCAGACTTATGTTTTCATAAACTCTCTTCATGGTGGTAAGGCTATGGTAATATGTAATTGTATTGTGGCAAAATGTCCAAACATCTTTACAAGCAGGAGTGCTCATGATCTCACATAAGCTTTCAGAATTGGGCTTTAATAAACCCTCTTCATTTAAGAGTAGGCGTAGTTGCTTTACCTTGTTATAAAAATATGTTGTGTGTTTATAACAATGTTGAAGTAACTGTCTGACTGTGAGACGATTAAGATCCAGATCCCCCGCAGCTGCAGGGGACCCGGATCCTCCTGTCTCCCCCCCGCCCCACTTACCGGTACTTCTGAGTCCCCGGTGTGCAGCTGGGGCAGCGTGTAGATGCAGCCGGAAGGAGGTGTGGCTAGCAGCGGGGGTTGTCTGCGTCCATCGCGCAGACCTTCCCTGGCTGTCAGAGATCAGAGTTCCCCGCGCTACTGCCCCGGCTACATGACAGGGGACTCAGTACTGGCTACATGACTTAAGTACCGGTAAGTTTGGAGGAGGGAGGGGGAGGGAGCGTTAAACGGGGGGCACAAGGCATTTCTGGAGGCAGAGTGCTCTGTGAAATGCCTTTTAACCCCTTAATGCCACTCTGCCCCCCACCAAAATGCCCTTTTAACCCTCTATACGCCACTCTGCCTCCAGAAATGCCTTAAACCTCCCTAT
Source organism: Spea multiplicata (assembly GCA_009364415.1). Lineage (NCBI taxonomy): Eukaryota > Metazoa > Chordata > Amphibia > Anura > Pelobatidae > Spea > Spea multiplicata. Next base: position 62,334 of record VKOC01017124.1, read on the forward strand.
ATGCCACTCTTCCCCATAATATGCCTTTTAACCCTCTAAATGCCAGAGTGGCATATAGGCTATAAGTCATTTCTGGAGGCAGAGTGGCACAGGGGCATGGGGCCAAAAGGCCATATCATGGGCGTCTACAGTGGCATCATACAGGGGGTATAATGGCATATCTGGGCAGATGTGCACTAACTGCCGGAGCAGTTGAAAAATATGAAGGAACTAAAACCAAAATATTTTCTCAATCATAGCTATTATTTTAAAAAATAAGTTTAGCATGAGTATTCAACAGTTATACTGGTAAAACTTTTTCCTTATAGCCGTCGTCTTTTATTATTTTTTTTTCAGGGGGCTTTTTGGTCTTTTTTTTTTTTCTTTAAGAGAGATTTTTATATATTCAGATTTGGGGACACACGTCGTCTTATAATCATGGTCGTCTTATAATCGAGCAAATACGGTAATAAAAAGCTTGAAATACATTTACACTGAATTATATATATATATTAAATAAAATAAGTAAACACCTTCACTCATATGCTAACAAGTGAGTTAAAGTGGGAGTAGTGATTTCTTATCTTATTAGTAACTTATATTACTAGCATATTCTTCAGTTTTGTGTATTCATATGTCCACTAGTAATATTCCTAAATCAAGGAGACATCCGATTGCCTCTTGGAGTCAAGAAGGATTTTTTCCCCTGATGGCAGAATTCGAAGTAACTTAATTAAGTTTTTTTGCCTTCTTTTGGATTAAGAATAGGAAGGTTAGGTAGAAGGGTTGAACTTGATGGCCTTTTTTCAACCTTATTTACTATGTAACTATGTAACTATGTAAGGGCGTAACATAAACCCCACAACTCCAGCTGTTTCTTGGAACACAAGTGGACCCTTTTATCCTAATTTATGTCACAGTTTATTGCCAAACACTGATAATGGATTGGTTACCATTCCACTGGCTTAATTTTGTGCAAAACTGGCCCCTATATAGGTTTCGAGGCACACCAATTTAGATTCAAATTAGGGTATATACATAGTGAACAAGTCCCATTAGTTTACAGTAGGGCACGTAAGATACACTTAACATTTTTCTGCAGAAACTGTGTTTTCAGGTTGCTGTGATTTTGTGGTCTGTGCACTGGATAGGCTATTGCAAAAAAACTTAAAAACTGGTAAAAAATTGCTCAAAGACAGGCAATCTCTATGTTCTTTATAGTTTCACTGTTATCACCAGTGTGTAAACTGACCCAAGTTATAGAATGCGTTATCGTTATTACTCAATCCAACCTTGAGTAACTATTCATGGGTCAAATGGTCATGCATCACTAATTGCACATTCATTAAAAGAGCAAGTCTATAGTGAATATGTTTTTCATGGTATTTACATGAATGTTAAGCTTTTGTATTGCATGTCATGTAAACCATGTAAACAGAGGTTTTAAAGAAATATATGGATGCTACAGGATTAAAAATGTAAACTTTATATCAATGTTATATATATATTTTATTTTATTGAAATTGGTACTCTTAGAGTATTATTTTCAAGAAATTAATAAAGGTATTCAATTCATATTCTGTGGAAAGTGAAGTGGCGGAGTTGATTCTGAAGAAGCAGACAAATGTGCAAAACTATCCTGAGATGTGATATGACTGATCCATGATAGATCCATTGTAGAGAGTGACCTGTTTCCATATCTATAAATGAGTTGGTCTATTCAAGTATTAACCTTTTATGTTGCTATGGCTCTCCTGCAGCCACCAAGTGGTTGTGATAATGGTCTTTTTGAACTTGGATTTGAAGTGTGATATACCAGTGAGTACAGCACCAATTGGGATCATAGCTGGGCAAACTAGCATTGGGTTGGCCCTGGCTCTTGAACAGAGGAGCCATATAGGCTCAGTCAGCAAAAACTCCTCGTCAGAATTTTGGTTCTCATGAGTGTCAACATGGATGTTTGAATGAAAAATATCATACTATTTTCTCATTTAAGAAACCTCCTGAAAAAAATCACAAAGAAGACCCCATCGTCACCTACCACACATAATACCTAAATATCTGGATTGATTTTACAAAATGCCCAATGAAAGCAAAGTTTAACAAAGATAATATTTTTAATCCTACATTTATTCTACAACTAGCCCACCACTGCCACCACCAATACCACCTTATTGATGAAACTCTGCTTCTGCATTTGTAGGCTCTAATCATGGGAGGAAAAAGGCTGCTGATCGGTCAGTGACCATTTAGCAGTTCCTCTTAAGATAAAATAATAGCACGTGAAGTACACTCAATATGCCTGCAACATATCTAGTGTTTAATTAATGTATAACTAGGTGAACATTCCTCTGGCACTCAGAGGGTTAAAAGAATACATTCACATTAAAGAGGACATTCCCTAAACATTCTAATACTCCATGTATCAACTCCATGTTGTTTTTTCCTATATATATTTTTTTTCACACTGGCATCTTGCAAGATTTCACTTTCTTAATGGGGGGTAAATTTTCGTATGAATGTACAAATAGATCTTTAGTATTTTTCAGTTCTATATGATTACTGGTGTGTTAGGTAAAATATGAAAAAGTATTTATCCCTTGTTAGTATGTCCCAGTTTTATTAAAAACTAATCTGTTTAATGTGCCAAGGGGCATCATACGTGCCAGTAAATTTTAATATTTTGTTGTTCCTTGTTTTTTCATTTTTCTTATATTTTATTAAATTTGTTTTTTTGTAACTCCTCATATACATCACTGTTGTAATTTGTTGGTTTCAGATTTGAATTAACATTAGTATTGGCCATGCATACAGCATTTTTGTATCTCTATATATTAAAGGCACAAAAAAAATGCCATTATGTTTTTAAGTAACTTTAGATTTTATTTTATTTTGATTCAGACAAAATGGTGTAGACTTACTCTGTACGTTGGGTAAATTTCTACATATTAATAAATTAAACTAGAGACCTTCATAGTTTGAGGCACATGTAGTGCCTGCATTGCCACATTTTTGCTGATCAGTTTCTCTAGAAAATATCTGATTCTAAACCTATACTATGTTCCATAACTAGCCAGATAATGATTAGATTCTATGCAACATTTTCTTAGCTATACTGTATGGTATCTTATGTGAATGAAGGCAGTGTGACCACAAATCTTTGTAAAAATGTGTTAACGTAGATACTGGACTTAATGATACGCGATGCTGTCTTCTCCTGACATGATTACAAGAAGATGGAATAAATAGTGTATTAGTAGATATTATGATAAAATGTTGAATTTGAGAAAAGTGATATTGCCACTTTCTGAATAACTTTTCTGTATAGTTCTATACTTTAGAAAACCTTAATTACTTCATGGTTGTTAAGCTGCAAAGTTGACCCAAAATGCTTTGCAAAAATATCCCCACACAAACAAAATCTGAGAGAGAATAGAAAGGCTCAACTCCAAAAACTAGTGAAACAAAATATTTTCCCCCTTACTGAACTGTATCCGTTGAAATTCCTTCACCCCAGGAGTCTCTTTAATTAAATTTAGATTTAAGGCAATATTGATGTATAATCCAATTACAACAGACTTCAAGTGGAGATTTGCAAATCTTGCCCAATGTTGTGAACAGAAAATACTGCACATAATTTTACTTAGTAAAAAGAATGGACAGAATTAAAACAGAGACCAGTATCTTGAAACGAATGTGGTAGTTACGCAGTAGTGTAGAGGTTAAATTACAGTGCACCGTACTGGAAGTGAGGTCTAGTGACACAATAATCTCCTAAAGAATGTCTAGAAATTATCAAAAAGTTATCAGTAGATTAAAACCTTTACCTCAGAGCCTTCCCTACGTATGAAATTTTATCAGTTTTTTGATAAAATTCATTAGTGTGTTTGCCAGTATATTGAGTTTTCAACGGAGCCTGTTTTTTATGTACCCTTTAGTAAACATTACTTTGTGGAGGAATCCAGGGGCTCACAAACAGTCCCGTTTATACTTCTAAATGTCTCATAAAATACTGCATAAATACGTGTTTTATTGTTAGGAATATATATACTTGCAATGATTATATGTTTTAATCTGTTTTGTTTTATGCTGAAGAGTAGAAATGTAGAATTGTATGCTCATTTGGTACATAAGTTGAAAACTTTCAATGGTGGTGTCACTATATCATGTACCCCACCCACCACTTCTACAGCTGTAAAGAGAAGCACCATATTTATAGAATTAGTTGTAATTAATGCTGTAATAGCTTTGGAGGAGGATGGGTAACTTAGTACAGTTTAGAAGATGCAAAATAACTTGTATAAACCCACTGCTGTCCCTACCCCTTCTTACTATCTACCCTCTCCCTACCACATGTCCCACATATTCAAATTGATTGGGTTGAGACATCATTGCATAAGGAAAAATCCACAAAAAATGTAAATTTAAATTCCCATTTTAATTTTGCCTTTTAATTGCCAAAGTTTTTCACTTATACATCCATGGCCTGCCATACCCCTCTCTATCTAGGGTAATCAGATGTGATAACTACAATTTATATTTATTTTTTACTTAAATATATGATCATACTTATTTTATGTTAATTGTGTTTTTAATAGCTTGATCAGTTGATCATTGGATGTGTGTAGCATGTATGTACAGTGTCATATACACTATATGGACAAAGTATTGGGCACACCCTGTAATTATTGAATTCAGCTGTTTCAATCAAACCCATTGCCACAGGTATGTAAAATCAAGCACCTAGCAATGCAGTCTGTCTCCAACACTCCACTGCCTGTGCGGCAGAATGGAATGGGTTTCCATGGCCGAAAAGCTGCAGGCAAGTCTGACATCATTAAGTATAATGCCCGGTGTTGGATCGAGTGGGGTAAAATACGCTGCCACTGAACTCCGGAGCTGTGGAAACGTGTTCTGTGGAGTGACAAATCACACTTCTCTGTTTATCGGTCTGATGACTGAGTCTGGGTTTGGTGGATACCAGCAGAACTATCTGACTGCATTGTCCAACTGTAAAGTTTGGTGGAGGAGGGATAATCGTATGGGTCTTTTTTCAGGGGTTGAGCTAGACCCCTTGCTTCTAGTGAATAGAAATCTTAATGCTTCAGCATACCAAGACACTTTGACAATGCAATGCTTCCAACTCTGTGGGAATGGTTTGGCGAAGGCCTTTTTCTATTCCAGCATGACTGTGGCCTAGTGCACAAAGCAAGAGCCATAAAGACATGGTTGAATGACTTTGGTGTGGAAGAACTGAGAGCCCAGATCTCAACCCCATCGAACACCTTTGCGATTAACTGGAATGGAGATTGTGAGCCAGACCTCCTTGTCCAACATCAGTACCTGACATTACAAATGCTCTACTGGAGGAATGGGCACAAATTCCCACAGAAACACTCTCAAAATCTTGTAGAAAGCCTTCCCAGAAGAGTCTAAGCTTTTATAGCTGCAAAGGTGGGACCAACTACAAACTATATGTCTATGTATTTAGAATGTGATGTCAGTCCCTGTTGGTGTAATGGTCAGGCTTCCCAATACTTTTGTCCTTATAGTATATTTAAGAGGAAAATATAGCTTTCACTTGAATAAAATAACAAGCAGACATGCAGGCTTGTGCTAACAAGTAAAACTCATTTTTTCTTGGAACTCGAATGTTCCTTCAAAATATAACATTTTATGAATACGTGTATGTGCCACTGTTTCCAATATCAGTTGACCACAACCTGTGTTTTTGAATTAAGAAAAAATCTTAACCAACAAAATAGTTTGCATATATTTTTTACATGAGTGCCACCCAGAGGCAAAAGTCCTACGGAGAGTTCATGTTGAACAGAAGGTCATATTGCTTCACTGTCAGTTTAAGATTGTCCACTTTATTACCTGTAAATTTGAGGTAAATATGAGATTTTTCTTATAAGTTCAATGATAAGTCCAATGGGTGGTCACACCAAATATTGACTTGATTTTCTTCTGTTTATTCACTTTGCATTTTGCAAAAACGCTTCTCTTCTGCTATTTCTTTCTTCTGCCTTTCCTTTCTGCATATCTCTTATGCTTCCTGTATCACATTCGGTGATCTTGACATAGAAATACCATTTTGTTTGTGGAGGTTTCCCTACTGTTGTGTTTCAGTCGGCTTCATTTTTAATACACTTAAATATGAAACAAATGTTTGTACATACCATGGAAGAAAGTGTATGGCCCTGCTTTTAGTATGGGTGATATACATGACTGGGAACTGGAAACAATAGTTTAAAAAATGCATTGATCTTTTTTCTCAGTTGCCTTACCCTAATTGATATTTAGCCAATGTCATCGTAACCATCAATACTAGCTATTTATATGGGATATAACAGTTAAGTAATATATTAATACTACCAAATAACATTGAAGAATTTTTTTGTCTTTATGCATTAATGGGACATTTTAGTGCCCTATCCAGTTCCACCACCGGGCTAAAAGAAAAAGAAAAAGCTCAAGCTTAAGTAGCAGAACAGAACAATAATTATATATTAATATTTGATATTTATATCTTTTTACAGCCGGTAAAAAGGGAGTCTTGTTAAAGTTGTGAGATAAGAGGTTGAACACATAGAGAGGGATTTTGATGAATCCGACCGTGGCAGAGCAGCGAGACAGAGGCCTCGCGCCCCCACCACAGGACTGCACGGTAAGTGACCTACAAAGGGGGTAGGGAGAGGGTAGATAGTGAGAAGGGGATAGGGAGAGGGTAGATAGTGAGAAGGGGTGGTAGGGAGAGGGTAGATGTGAGAAAGAGGGGTAGGGAGAGGGTAAGATAGTGAGAGAGAGGGGTAGGGAGAGGGTAGATAGTGAGAAGGGGGTAGGGGAAGTTAGTTTAGCCTGAGAAGGTGGGAGAGGGGTACATAGTGTAAGAGTGGGGTAGTGATAGGGTAGATAGTGAGAAGGGGGTAGAGAGAGGGTAGATGGTGAGAAGGGGTCATAGGGAGAGGGTAGTTAGCCTGAGAAGGGGGGAGAGGGGGTACGTAGTGTGAGAGGGGGTAGGGTAGATAGTGAGAAGGGTCGGTAGGGAGAGGGTAGATAGTGAGAAAGGGGGTAGGTAGAGGGTAGATAGTGAGAAGGGGTGGTAGGAAGAGGGTAGATAGTGAGAAGGGGGTAGGGAGAGGGTGGATAGTGAGAAGGGGGTAGGGGGAGATTAGTTAGCCTGAGAAGGTGGGAGAGGGGGTACATAGTGTAAGAGTGGGGTAGTGATAGGGTAGATAGTGAGAAGGGGGTAGAGAGAGGGTCGATGGTGAGAAGGGGTGATAGGGAGAGGGTAGATGGTGAAAAGGGGGTAGGGAGAGGGTAGTTAGCCTGAGAAGGGGGGAGAGGGGTACATAGTGTGAGAGGGGGTAGGGATAGGGTAGATAGTGAGAAGGGTGGGTAGGGAGAGGGTAGATAGTGAGAAGGGGGTAGGTAGAGTGTAGATAGTGAGAAGGGGTGGTAGGGAGAGGGTACATAGTGAGAAGGGGTGGTAGGGAGAGGGTAGATAGTCAGAAGGAAGTACGGAGAGGGTAGATAGTGAGAAGGGGTGGTAGGGAGAGGGTAGATAGTGAAAAGGGGTGGTAGGGAGAGGGTAGATAGTGAGAAGGGGGGTAGGGGAGGGTAGATAGTAAGAAGGAGGGGAGAGGGGGTAGATAGTGTGAGTGGGGGTTAGATGGTGTGAGAAGGGGGTAGATTGTGTTGGGTTAACAGATTGACTAAGCAGTCAAGTATTTGGATGTAGAAAGCCGCCACATTGACTCATATTGTGGGATACAAACTTACAGTATATGATCTGTGTGTTAAATATTAGGGCAACCAGTCAGGACAATCAGTATTTTATTTATGTTTAGAAGCCAAATATTGTGGATCTCTGCCTCTCTCCTTCTCACTGTGATCATGAGCTGGAGAGAGAGACAGAAAACAGTGAGAAACAGTGATTACCTAGGTCACAATTAAATTGTTTTACCTGATCCTAGGAGGTTAATTTTGTATATGTACTTTTTAATGTATATTGTGTAGTTAGTATGGTGAAGGTTTGTTAGTGGGTAATTAGTTAAATAGGGTTAGGGTTAATTAGAGTTTAAATAATAAAATTAAAAATTAAAAATAAACCTAAAAATAGAAGACTTAGTTAAAAAATATATAGAATATATGGTAGTTTTAAATCAGGGGAAGTAAACAGATATGTTTGGTATTTTTCCCCATTTATACTAGCTGTGTATAATTTATATACCTATAAATCAGAACTTTTTTTGTATGACTACGCTTAAAAAAAAAAGCCCAACTTGTTCCAAAAAACATATATAATGTGTGTGGGTACACTAGATTAAAAAGAAGGTAATAATGGTTGAAAAAGGTCATCGCAAAATCACGAAAATGGTTCTGGTCCTGGTCAGGAACATTTATGAGGGTTTTTTGGCTTCTATGGCAACAACCTGTTGGTGCCTGCTTTTTAAGAATTCCTGTCAAAATTACGAACGAGACAAATTTTACATGATTAAAAAAATTGGGGGGGGAGTATGGGTATTTCATATTACTGAAAATTATGTTTTAATGCTTCATTCAGTTATTATTGTTAAAATTATATTCAGCAAAATAGATGTTATGGCACCTTTAATATGAAAGAAAATCATAATAATCCCGAAAGGAAGTGAAGATCTTGCATGTAGTAGGCTTCAAATGCATTATATCAAAGTTGAGTTAACCGAATTGTAAAAGGCAAAATTTGGGAAAGGGACAGCTTTATTTATCTATATATTTAATCCTACAGACTGACTCAAGTTTCTTAAATGAAAAATATATATATATATATCTAATACAAAAGTATCCCCCAAAATGATCGTAAGCATCAGGGTTAACCAACATACAAAACAGGGAGCTCAAATCACCCACTCTTCATAGCAAGCAAGCGAAAACAGATTTTGCCTGTATCTTGCACATGACCCAGTAGAGGACAGCAAAACATCATTGTTCATTTGCAGCAGCGGTTGAATATAGACATTGGAAGTGCATATACACAAGAAAAAAATGACATATTCAAAATCTGAACTTATCACCTGCAAAGTATTAAGAAATGAACGAAAAACATTTCAGACTCGCTGGTATGTTCAAAAAATGTTTAATATTTCATTCACAAGTGTAATGATTTAAAAAAAAGAAAAAAAAAAAAAGAAAATGTCTCTCTAGTCGAGAAGAAAAAGTGTAAAATGTATCTAAAAGTCAGTGCCATGGTGGCTGCAGCACAAGTTTTACAAATCAATCCAGAAATCTTTTTCTCATGAAGTTCAAACTCATCCATTCCCTTGATGAATATTCAGTCTTTCATCCATAATATATCCTTTAAAACAGACTTGCGGGGCTTCAGGCATCAAAATATGATCTCCAAATTCCAAAAATGCCAAAAAAAGTCCTCTTTTGGACAGTTAGGAATATCTCTTCAGCAGCATGTGTTTTGTGGGGAATCTTGTACAGATGTTAATTTGATTGAGTCAGTCAGGCAGCTCTCTCTAGCCTCTCTGTACTGCAATAAAATAAAATGTTTTATGTAATAGCCGAGAAACCAGTTCTATAAGGATAGTGCTACTTATCTTATATAAAACATAAACAAAAGAAACAGAATGTGCTATCTTAAGGAAGCCATAGAGTTATGAGGAACTATAAGCCCCTTTTCACGATCACTTCTGTATTTATCCCTAATATTACATTGTATTACACTTATTTATATAGCACCAGCAGATTCCATGGTGCAGTCACAATAGGGTACAGTGAAAGTACAGAGACCAATTTAAATATCATGAACAGACATTAATCATACTGGTGCAGGGGAAGAATATTGTGCTTTTGCAAGCTAATAATATGTTTGGTGGTTCAGGATGAATAGCAAAAGGGAGGGCTGCTTGAGTGAAGAAGAGTTGATGTAGTGAGGGAGATATGGAGAACTTTGAAGGTGGAAAAAGTTCTAACATGATTTATCTTTGTCTCATTCTTTAACATCACAAGAACCTGTATACTTTATATATATATATAATTACAACTGTGAGACAATACTACATTGTTTTTATTGGCTACATGCCTAAAACACGCTTGCAACTTACTTTTATATATAAATGGAATTAACTTTTAGCTGTCACAGAATCTATTACACATTAAGGCAATCTTAGTTTTACAAACTTGTCCCTGTTTTCAACCCTGTTGCACCATGAAAATTTGATTCAGATCTGCTGCTTTCTAGAAAATGATGTTTTGTTTTTTACATAATTGGAGCTGCATTTGGATACATTTACTTGGTCAGTTTAAAAAATAAATATATATTGTAAATAAATATATATATTGTACTGCACCAATATTTACACAACTGTACTTACATGGACACTCCAGTGATTATATGGACTTTAACCAGGGGTGTAACTAGAAATTGACCCGGCCCCCTCCAAGCAAGTGCCTTTGCCCCAAGCAGCTTATCAGTGCCATCCAAAACCCCAAACAGCCTGTCTGTGCCATCTTTGCCTCAAGCAGCTTGTCGGTGCCTTCTTTGCCCCATGCCCACCCCCCTTCCAACATACACTCTGGCAGGCTTACACAAAATTACACACACTTACTCACTAACACAATAACACTCCCTCTGTCACCACCCATGCTCACACATTTACACGTCCATGCTCAAACGCACAAACTTATACATCAATGTCTTCAAATATTGCTAAAAAGCATGGGTGCTGCCTGCAGTTTGTGTGACCAAGTAACTGATTCCCTTCCATGAGTTTATGCATACCCAGTACTACAGGGCAACATTTTACATGTGCTGTTATACCCCATTGCATTGCATAAACACATTGAAATTGCATTGAAAACACATATAGGTTAAAATTGACTCAGAGTCAGTACCGTAAAATAAAAAGTATATTTAAATCCCTCACATATTGTATAAAAGGTGTGCAAGTGTTGGATGCACATGACAGACTGGAAAAAGTGGTTACATGAGTTGCAGAACCAGTTGTGACAGTGGTTAAGACAAATAGAACAATGTGAACTTTTCATTAGGACATTTAAGAGTGATACAAGGCTAAACACTTACATGTGATAAGGCTTTTTTAGCAAGGGTCTCAAATGCAAGGTCCACATTAACGTTGAGTTTCGCACTGACTTCAAAATATGGAACATTGTTCTGTTTGCACCAGGAAACTGCTGATTCCTTAGAGACCTAAGTATTAGAACATGATCTTAAAATCTAATGACTTCTAAGAAGCTCTGATTCATAAAGATAGATATTCCAAAACAATTGCAATGGCTAACTTGTAAAAGTATATCAGAACTGCATATATACATTACATTAAATCTTGCCTACCTGCCTCTCCACAAGATCAATCTTGTTTCCAAGGATGATCATAGGAAAATCAGCCACAGGGGGGTATATTTTCTCCATAAAGTCTTTTTTCCATGTCTCAAGACTTAAAAAGGTCTCCTCATCTGTAACATCAAATACCAAAAGGCATCCATCAGAGCCCTTGTAAAAAGAAGACACCAAGGAACGGAACCTCTCCTGTCCACCTGTGTCCCAGATCTGGAAGAGACAACCATGGAGATGTGTGAAAAACAATTAAAGGTGGCTAGGTTCTTGTTTTGTTATGGTGATAACAATACAACCATCCACTTTCATCACTCTTGCTAAAAATATTATTCATGTTGTTGAAACAAAAAAGCCAAGTCGTGTTTTAGGTTTGTAATGCCTACCAAGTGTATGTTGTGAAGTATACATTAGGCTTGTCCCTGCTGCTTATTTTGTGCATTCATTAGCATGTTACTCCAAACAAGTACCATTTTTCTCTTTACATAAGTCAGAACTTGAATTAAACACAAAATAGGACAATATAAACTTCAATATGGAAAACTTCCAAAGTGGAACAACATAGATCCCTCCGCTGATGGTAGCAGCTTGATGGCTTAACACCTCACCTGTAATTTCAGACAACTATTATCCAGCTGTATGGTTTTAGATACAAGTTGGGCGCCAAGTGTGTTCCTGTAGTCAGTCATAAACCATTTATGCACATACTGATTTAATAGGGAAGTCTTCCCAGCTCTGTGGATAAATAATAAATACCAGTAAGAAGCAAGCCCACATTTTCAGTTTGCTTGTCATGTAGCTAATGCCAAAAAAATCTTTTTAAAAATCACCATTTTCTTCAATATTTCATCTTACCCCATTGAGCCAATAATGTTAATCTTCAAATCCACTTTATTCTTGGAAGTCATGAAGAACTGAAAAAAACACAGTATATTTAATCATATAGGTTTTTGTTGTTATGTTAAAATGTCAGTAATGTTCTTGTGTTGTGTGTCTACACACCACATAGATCCACAATCCTTCAATTCCTTCGCCACACATGGGATTATGCAGGATTGAGCCACACCAAGAACCAATAAATACTTTTTAAGCACAATGGAGACAGGAAACTGTTAGATTTAATATAAAGGAACTTTTAGGTTAAAACAATTGCCTGACAATGGCAAGAGTTGTCAATAAACAGGGAAGCTAGAGAGCTCCTGTCAGTCTAACTCAGCCTTCCAGGTGCTTAAAGGTAAAGTATCCTTGGGAACAAGTACTTTAAAATACTGCACTTCAATATATATCAGTTTTATATGTTTTATATTGTTTATTGAAAATGTAGCAGTTGAATATAGATGATATAATATTTTGAAAAAAAGGAGGAATGGTCCTACAGAAGATTTTGGTCCTATTGTAAGAAACTGCCACTAAGTATTCTGGTACAGATAATGTAAATGACCTTGAAGGGGCAGTGGTTTCCTTGTTACTCTTTCATGTATCATTTTTTTTAAAATGTGTATGATAAAAAGTTGTAAGATTGTTAAGAGTTACCTCTCATAACATTCTATTTGCTAAAAAGTGCATGCACTCTCCCGGAAGAAGCTTAAAAAGTAACATTGTTTACTACAAGTGTACAACCCATTTCAATGAGTTTTGAGTCCTATAAATCCACATTACCCAAGTCCTATAATATGACATACTGAACAATATACCCCTGACAATCACAGCCTCTGACAAATAACACACAAGCCGTATGCATGGCTACAGTGCAGGGATTTACTCACATACTCAGTCAGTCAGTGATGATCCTCATGGATTTGGTTCAGGTCAGCTATAGGGATAGATCATAACTGCCCAGCAATCATACATAGGTAGGATCACCATCACTGTTTCTCGACCCCTTCTGGGGCATCCCATGCAGCGAGGAAATCCCTACTTTCAACTTATTTCAATTTCCTATAAAGTGCCTGCCTGCCTGCCTGCCTGCCTGCTTGTCTGTCTATCTATCTATCTATCTATCTATCTATCTATCTATCTATCTATCTATCTATCCCTGTTGCCTCCTTTAGTCTGTCTGACTGCCTGAACACTCCCTCTCTCTCATCCCCTCCCTAGTAGGACGTGTCACACATTGACATCACTCATGTTTTTTCCACAACATAACAATTTCTATGGCTTGTTCCACCCAGCCTGGAGGCTGATCTCTGATCACGTGGTCTTCACCGATAACACATTAAGCTGGCAATATTGCACTGGGCTTGGTGTCTCGCACCTTTAATGTGATAATTAATGGTGGCATAATGTGTAACTAGTCTGTCACATCCAGACTTAATCCTTTTCTGTGTGTGTATTTGCCAAACTCTCTGTATAAGTCTTTGTTTCCCAGCATAAATGTTTGCATTGTTTATAATCAAAAGACAGAAAACAGTAGCTACACTCTAAATCTTAAAGTGATAGCTATAGCAGTTAGTAGTGTTCATCATATGGGATATATATATATATACATACCATAACATATGGGATATATATATACATAACATAACAGCACTTTTGCTATTGCTTTTTCAACCATACATTTTTCATGTAACAAAATTTATCAGGTTTCAGATTTTTTTTAAAAAAATTAGAAAATAGAGAGGAATAAAATTTTTACAGATTTGCATTTCTTTATAAACACTTCATATGCCTATAATTTTAACCCTTAGAGTGGCAACTACATGTGGTATGCAGGTGGCCAAAAAAGGCTAAAGTGCCATTATCTGGTTCCAAGTGGCACCCTGGGTTCCCCTCTCTGCGAAAAAACAGTGGAAGCTGCAGATCGGTCAATAAAAATATAAACTTGCATTTGCGCAGCATTTTGCTCATGGAACAGGAAGCCTTAAATGGCTGCTTGCTACCACGGTAACAAACACTTGGGGGGGATTTTAGGGGCCAGTATGTTGCCAGCCGACCTATTAGGAGATCAGCCTGCATTGGATCAGGAATTGACTTCAGCACCTATCACTCGTGCAAACCAGTCAGCAGTCCCAAAGTTCCAGTAGTTTGGCATATGAATTTTCTATTTGGCATTACCGAATTTAACCCCTTCCTATATTTGTCTACCCTGCACTATATTGTGTGGATTGCTTTTAGTATTGAGTTTGGAATTTGCCAATATACCAGTGATTTTAGTTACAAATTAACAAAAGAAGTATCTCAAAACAATATCATAAAATAACAGCCTAGCTCCCATCTGGAGCCATTTCTAACTTGCACGACAAGCTTAACGGCGCCTATGTTATCCCTACCAGACCCTAGACACAACACTAAAGTCCAGGCATGCAGGCTCACGGATGTTGTTAGGGTGATCTTGTTAGGGTGATGGGAATGAAGCAGATGAGCGTTGCTGCTGGCAAGGAGAAGGGTTAATATACTCTGTAAGTAGCATCATGAGAGAGGCTATTACCCCTGATGTTATTATTTTTAAAATGATTGACAAGATCTTGGGTGTGGAATTTAGAAAAGAAGGGATGTTTTGGGGTGTTAAAAGTGGAAAACAGTGGCAAGAGATAAGATTATTGAAAAACAGTTAGTTATTTTGGGAAGGTAAAGCACAGAGGTACAGGAATCGAGCATCAATTTGTAGTGTAGGAAGTCTTCATGTAACAAAGATTTCTTCCACAGATGCTTAGTAGTATGAGAGCACCCTTGGAGGTGGTGGGTCTGTTTGCAGTGCCATAGTAATGAGATACATTACTGTGCTAAAATTAAAGGAGCAGTCTAATGTTCTTCACACACCTACTTAGTACTTTAATATGCATTCATCCAAAATGCTGGCATGATCTTTTTGCCACTGATTGACTGCTTTAACTGTCAACCACTGTCAGTAAAGTACTTCCAATGAAGTAAGTGGAACGACTTTACACATGGACACTGGGGTATAACCAGATCCCTGCACACAGCATCAGATCACATTATATATATATAATATATATATATAGCACCACTCAGTGGAATAATTTAAAGTCACACACAATAACAAACTGGTACAAAAGCAGACTAGGGTCCTGCTCTTGTGAATTTACAATCAAGTCGTTTGAGGACTAGGAGAGGACTGCTTGGATGAGGATGAGTTGTTTGAGTCGAAATGAGCTGTCAAGGTTGTTGGTTGTTCAGGTGCAAACAAAGCCAAATCGTGACCCAGGAGCGTAAGCCAAAAGACAAGCCGGGGGCAGGAAACAAAGCGGGTAGTCAGACAAGCCGGAGTCAGGAGTATGAATCAGCGAAGTCAAGGTATGAATGCCAGGAATCAGGAGCCAGGAGGGTAGTCAGACGAAGCCAGGTCATACTCAAGAAGAAATTAATGCACTTGGTAGCGGGAAGCAAAACACAAGGGCAATGCAATCCTGCAGGCTGCAGGGTTACCATATTTGCTCGAATATAAGACAGGGTTTTTTCAGAGGAAGTGCTCGTCTTATATTCAAGGCCATTTTATAATCCGACTTCAAACAGATGTCTGACAATAAGACTAGGATCAGGATCCCCTGCAGAGCTGCAGGGGACCTGGATTCTCCTCTCTGGCAGCCTGTGGACGCAGATAACCTCTGCTGCTATCCAGCTCTTCCGCCAGGGCTTCTATGGTGGAGCACCAGCGTCACGTGACCTTCAAGGGCTCTGTCATAGAAGCCCTGGCGGAAGCAGCGGAGGTTGTCCGGCCACCACCTGCCCCCACTGGACAACAAGGAGTCTGGAGCATTGGGGGCAAGTCTGGGGATGGAATGGTAAGTCTGAGGGGGTCAGAGTGGTCATATGGGGGTCATATGTGCATAACCCAATCAGTGAGGTCATATGTGCATAACTAGGGGGCAGACTGGCAAATAAAAACAAGAAATGCATTTTTCTCAATCATAGTTTTTATTAAATATGAAAAAATAGTTTACATGTGAATTAATATTTACTAGTAAAACTTTTTTCCTATAGTGTAGTCTTATATTGAGGATTTTTCTTTTTGTCCCTAAATTAATATTCAAATTTGGGGGGGGTCGTCTTATAATAAGGGTCATCTGATAATCGAACAAGTACAATAAATAGGCCACAGCAAGGTTAAGTTTCAAATAACTGCCCACAACCCTCAGTGAAAAGACAGAGAGCTCGTAACACTAGATACATCTTAAGTGTGGCAGTGAAACCATGACAAAAGGGTGCAGAGTTGTAAAGGGCTCTGTAGGTAAGGGTATGTGGAGCCAATGGAGCGATTGGCAAAGAGTAGCGGCAGATGAGGAACCTTGGCGGAGAAAGATTAATCTAGCTGCAGTCTTGAGGACGGATTGGAACGGGGAGAGGGGTAGACTAATTACTAGGGAGTTGCAATAATCCTGGCAGAATTTCACAAGGGAGTGAATTAGTATTTCAGTTGTTTCTTGTATGAGGAATAGACAGATTCTGGAGAGGTTTTTCAGGTTAAGGCAGCAGGATTTTATGAGGATCAGTGGATAAGAGGGAAAAAAAGGAGAGAGCAGAGTAAAGTGTCACACCAAGGAAGCAAACTTGGCCTGTTGGTTGGATAGTGGAGTTGACAGCAGCGATAGTGATGTCAGGAATTTTGGAGAGAGTGAATGGCAGGATTACCTTAAAATCAGTCTTGGAGATACTGAGCTTCAGTTAATGCAACACCATGTATGATACAATTCCAGAAAGACAATTAGTGAGGCAAGTTAGAAAAGGAGGGTGAAAGATCGGAAGAGGAGATAGAGATTAGTAGTATTGGAAACCAAAGGAATATATGAGTTGTCCAAGTGAAGAGGTGTAGTTGGAAAAGAGAACTGAACCCTGAGGAACACCAACAGAACCTGGTAGGTTCCAGTAAAGGAGACACTAAAAGTATGATCAGGGAGTTAGAATTTGAGCCAGAAAAGAATTGTGTCATGGATGCTATGAGCATGGGGGCTTTAAAAAAAGGGGGTTCAAGTAATGAGAAATGGCCTTTTGTTTTAGCATTCAGCAGAGCCAGCGCTGGAGCCTGGAGGTGAATTTAAGTGAGAACATCATGTGTAGTTTCATAGAACATGTCTTCTGCAGGATATTTAGCTGTGGATGGAGAAAGGGACAAATGCATTTGGGGGAATTTGCCTTCGCAAAACAGACTGCGAGAAAATTTAAAGGGATCACACATCTGTCTCCTATGTCTTGAGTATCCCTTTTAAGTTAAATGTCGGATGTCTCAAAAGCATCCTACTGAGTTTCTATGAAACTTCTAAAAAAAGTGACCTGGAGAAATAGGCAGTGGAAACTGAAATATGCCCTAGCACTGAAAGGGTGTATGCTTTGTTGTAGACTTGATCAAACTATATTTTTTACATTTTTTATATTTTTACAAACAGGCATACTCAAAAACACATTTTTGTATCCTAAAGTCGAATTAGGGGGAACACGCCCTGTTCTGTTTAATATTTTAGTTCTGAATCATAATCCTGGCTTTGTCTTATTAAGGTTGTTAGAAAGACCTCTGCTCTGTAACAGTGCAGCTGTTTTTACCATGAAAGTCTGATCACGTGCTTTGAAACTACAGCACAGAAGTGGCAGCTTCGTGCTGACCAAAATTGAGTTCCCTGGTATTTTGTGAGCTGGTTAGTGGGGATTTACAGAATCCAATTTCTTCTGTGACATCTTCGTCTTCTTCTTCATTCCTTGGATGTCAGATTTTGCCCTGCCCAGTCCACTCACACATGTATCACCAGCCACCATTCACCATGAAACGTTTTTTCCATTTATCGTAATTTACCTATTTGTTAAAACAGTTTTTTTTGTGCTGTAGTTAACTATGGGCATTCCTCACAAGATTTAAATTTTCAGCACTGTCCCACCAAGATAATTTTATTTATATATACACCCAACCATATTATAGTATGTTATATTCATTAACATTGTAACAGGGTTAACATTGTTGTGGGACTCAGAGGGTTAAATGGCGACAGTGCAGTCCTTAGAGGGTGAATAGAGGAACTGCCTCGATGGTAATTGACATCTATGAAAGCACATGATTTTGTATGTCCTCAGTGTTGCAACCACCAACTGTTTGTGTCTCCCTTAGAAACCACATCTGAGTCACCAACCTGCAGGGTTGGCTGACTGGAGTGAAACCCAAGTGTAATGATACAGACTAAAGCTCACACTGAGTCATTCCCTCACAAAATGAAGTTACTTGACAATGTATTCCATATCTCATGAACAAAAATTCCAGGCTTTATGCTTTTCCTTGTTCGCTATTGTGTTCTTGCCCAGCACAGAGACATCACAAACAGTTCACTTGGATAATTCCTGGTGATATCTTATTGATCTATAAAATGACACTTGTCATCAAGATGCTGACTTCAGAGCGCTTTATCGTTCCTTACAGGTAAAGAATGCATATTAAAGTACCTAAGAGTACTTAAATATGATTCTTTGTTGGCTCATGGGACACTGCAGTGTACATCCAAGCTTTGATGAGGTAAAACAGTCCCCTGTTTGTAAAACTTTAATCCCCAGTTATATTGATTAAAAAATACAAAGTAGAATACATTAAATAATTATTTGTTTGAACCTGTGTAGGTGACATTTCACCCAAATTACCCTTCCATATAAAAAAGGCCAAAAATACTTTTCATTACTCAGTTTATCACATGGCTGGTTGCTTTCATATAGATGCTGCACTCCTAACACGTGAAAAACATTGTGTTTGTGGCAAGGATTTCTCCATGGTTGTATATTATTCAATAACAGTGCAGTTCTGCTATTTAAACAGACTTTTTGGGTTTTACTGTTAGAGGTATTATTGTCATCCTGGAAACAGATGCAACTCTTCTCAACTATGCAAATTAACAGGGCCAGGGTTTGTCATTCCTAATGAACTTAGTAAGTAAAAAAATCAACTCTCGCATTGAAGCCAGAAAATGCTTCTGTAGAGAGGCCGTGTATATGTATATATATATATATATATATATATATACTCACTGGCCACTTTTTTAGGTACACCTGTTTAAGTGCTTGTTAACACAAATAGCTAATCAGCCAATCACATGGCAGCATTTGGGCAATTCAAGACAACTTGCTGAAGTTCAAACTGCGCATCAGAATGAGGAAGATAGGGGATTTGAGTGACTTTGAACATGGCATGGTTGTTGGCGCCACATGGGCTGGCCTGAGTATTTCAGAAACTGCTGATCTACTGGCATTTTTACGCACAACCATCTCTAGCGTTTACAGGGAATGGTCCGAAAAAAAGAAAATATCCAGTCAGGGGCAGTTGTGTGGACGAAAATGCCTTGTTGATGTCAAAGGTCAGAGGAGAATGGCCAGACTGGTTCGAGATGACAGGTAGGTAACAGTAACTCAAATGACCACTTATTACACACAAGGTATGCAGTATACCATCTCTGAACGCACAACACGTCGAACCTTGCAGCAGAGGACCAAGCTGGGTGCCGCTCCTGTCAGCTAAGAACAGGAAACTGAGGCTACAATTCGCACAGGCTCACACAAAATTGGACAATGGAAGACTGGAAGAACGTTGCCTGGTCTGATGAGTCTCGATTCCAGCTGCAACTTTCAGATGGCAGGGTCAGACTTTGGCGTAAACATGAAAGCATGGATCCATCCTGCCTTGTATCAACTGTTCAGGGTGGTGGTGGGGTTGTAATGGTGTGGGGGACATTTTCTTGAAATACTTAGTACCAATTGAGCATTGTTGAAAGCAACAGCCTACCTGAATATTCTTGCTGACCATGTCCATCACTTTATGACCATAGTGTACCCATCTTCTGATGGCTACTTCCAGCAGGACATCGTGGATGTGCACCCGACAAATCTGCAGAAACTGCATAATACCATAATGTCCATATGGACCAAAATCTCTGAGGAATGTTTCCAGCACCTTGTATAAAATATGCCACTAGAAGTAAGGCAGTTCTGAAGCCAAAAGGGGTTTCAACCCGGTACTAGCAAGGTGCACCTAATAAAGTGGCCAATGAGTATATATACACATACATATATAGGGGTCCATATTGGAACCTTGCCTAGGGAACCATGGAGTAGAGAAGCGGTGCAGTGTGTGCATGTATGTACTCTTGTGCACTCTTGTGTAAAATTCAGTTTGTTATTCAGAGTGTATATTTTATATATATACTATATGTAATGCGTATATACACATACTTTATATAAGTGTATGGTGTTAGCATGTGTGTGTGTTTTACTGTAATGTGTTAATATGTAATGATGTTAGCATATGTGTGTCTGTTACATGGTTACATAATACATAGTACATAAGGTTAAAAAAGACTGTAATGATACTGATGTGCAGGTTTTGGCGTCCAGCAGTCAGATCAGCAAGGTCTTCTGCCAGAAGTAACCACTCGTTACCCGGGGGGTTGAGCCTCTATAGCAGGGATCTCCAAACTCGGCCCTCCAGCTGCTGCAGGACTACATCTCCCATAATGCTCCTTCAGCTAAGGGGCTGGCTGAGGAGTATGGGAGATGTAGTCCTGCAGCAGCTGGAGGGCCGAGTTTGGAGATCCCTGCTCTATAGTGACAGGAAGATGCTTTTATAGACAGAGACACAGACATAGCTGAGAGTTGGCAACTATAACAAGATTTGTTCATGGTTACCAGAACTGAGAGGCTAAACTGTGAGGCATGCTGGCAAACGGGTAAGGAAGAAAGCCAGTAACCTAGAACTCAAGTTCAACCCTTCTACCTAACCTTGCTACTCTTGATCCAAAAAAAGAAGAAGAAAACTTAATTTAGCTTCTTTGAGTGTAAGTGTATGGTGTTAGCATGAGTGTTAGTATTTAGTGTTAGCGTGGGTGCTAGCATGTGATGTTATAGTGAGTTTGTGTGTCAGCATATGGTGCTGGAGTATCAGGGGTGAACCTAGGATTAGTGGTGCCTATGAGGGGGAAAAGAGAAGCAGTTTGTTGTCTGTAGAGAATGTATGCAACCAGTAATGTTGATTTTTTGTGTGACTCTACACATTAAGCAGAGACTCTTAGTGTATGTCAGTTGTATAAAAGTAAAGGAAAAGCCCTGGGGACTTTATTTTTTGTTTAAAAAAATGAAGTTCAAAACAATGTGTCAGATTAGCAATCAAAACTTTATTAAAAAGCAGGGGTTTATAAAGAGTATTGAGCTTTTATATTTGATTTGCTTTACAGCCCATTGGACAGAGATGGATATTGTACTACAGGGGCAAGTCCAACTCTATTGTTACCGCGATCAAATACAGAGTAATATTGTCTAATAAAAACATCACCAAGAATCCACAGAGGCCCCGCTGGAGGTTGAATGTTGAGGCCTTGGAAGCCGCTGCTGCAGAAACCACCACCTTCCTGCAGAGAAAAGCAGGAACATTAAATGATGCAGTGAATTTATTTAATAAAAATCATATCTTGCAATATGAATCATAAAACAACCATGACTCAAAAGCAAAATAACACATAATAAAGTACATGTACCATCTTAATGGTGCAGGACACTCTTTGGTTCAATTTTGGTTAAGTTGTGTGGTATATAATGATTTGCCATAGGAAACATAAACAACTGGATTAGCTTCCCAAGGCCCCTTTATTATTTGAAGGAGCTACGTTCAAACAAGTTGGGGTAAGGGGGTTTCAAAGTCATAAGGATCTGCTCGCCATTTGCCAGATCTACATAAAAAGCACTATGCAGAAGCACAAGGAAGGACATACAACACCTGATATGTTGTGATACACGTTTCCTTCATAAATTCATTAGAATTTGATTAATGAAATCCATATTAAAATCAGTGCTGGCAACTTGTCATCCTTAGGAAAAGTCTAACCACTTGGCCAGTTGGTTAATAACAGCTCTGTCCCAAAAAGGCCACAGCAACAACGCTAATTAACTAATAAAGCTTGTTATGCATGCATTGCAACAGCCTGTCTAGGTTTGTTTGCATATTTTATAATAGTGTAATTGTGTCCCACACATTTGTTTTTTGTTATACTCCAGTAAAAATACATATATATATATATATATTATATATATACACACACACACTAATGTTCATATATCCTATAAGCAATTCCAGTGACTAATATGCAGTAACAGAGGCATTTGTCTGTGCTGCCATCTGTTGAGACTTAATAATATTTACATTTAGTCACATTTATTATATGTTTTCAGTTGCATAGTAACGTTCCTCGTTCCATTATGTAATTTAGTTTTTGTGAGAAAATTGATTTCTATCGTATAGCTAAACACTTAGTGAAGCTGAATCCTGCATTGTCTGCTAAAGTAACAATGTAGTTGCTTTTAGTCGTGTTTATTTTGCTTGTGATCATAGTAGGTGTAGACAGAACGGCTTTGTCACATTCACCAATTCTACAGGCCTGAGATTAATGTTAAAGTAATAGTGTTTGCAAAGCTATGTGTCTGATTGAATTGTGAGCTAGCATACAGATAGGGGTGGGTAGAGATAACATGTAACAGGCATAGCCTGGAACCTTAGCTCAAAGTGTTAACAAAGGTAGAAGGACATGGGTGGACTTATAAACATCACCAAGTTCTAAGAGCATATTGGCTCACAATGAGTGTCGAGTACCCCTTGTAGGATCCTGTACATTGTGTGATATCAGTAAAATGGTGGTTTTTATTAATATTTTGCCTTTTTTTCACACAGATCTAGAGACACTATGTAGGAAATAAAATGGTGGAGTTATGGAGATAGACTTTCTAAATATCTGTTAGTAGCAGCAGCACAATTGAACAACTGCATCTAAAAGAGTTAATTGATAAGACAGATTACAGTTTCAAAATAGAAAATGTAACTACATTTAAGATGAGAATGTGTATAAATACAAAAAAGCAATAGGTAACTAAATGGGCACACTAGAATAAAAAGAGGCAATATT
Organism: Spea multiplicata; assembly: GCA_009364415.1. Classification (NCBI taxonomy): domain Eukaryota; kingdom Metazoa; phylum Chordata; class Amphibia; order Anura; family Pelobatidae; genus Spea; species Spea multiplicata. The sequence goes on from VKOC01017124.1 coordinate 85,527, forward strand.
ATCTAATTTTGCTTTACTATAGAAAACCTTTCAGACAGCTTATTGCATAACAAGGTCTATAGAGAAAAATAAAACCAAAACTCAGAAATAGCAATACCCTTTATACATAGCCCCACATATACATTGTGTGCTCCCCATTAGAAGATATAGCTTGGAAACAGGGCAACTAATCTGGAATCAGCATTGGTAAATCACATCAAGACTGGTCCTAATCACATGGCAAATCAGTCAGTCTTAAATGGGTCACTTGATATAACATCATCTCATGATACATACATACAATACGTATACTACCCACACACCCTCTTCCTCAGTTTGCAGCTAGGAATGGGACTGATGCCAACCCACATGCATAACAATAATAATGAGATCACAGCAGGACTGCAACGTCTGTTAGGTAAGTGCTTTTTTTTCTTTAAGAATGCATATTAAGGTACTCACAGCATTCTTTAATGTACATTCTTCTATAGTTGGGGTATCAGGGACATTAGACTGGTGAATTATACATCCTTATGCCCCATAGATAATCAGTCCATTGCAAGAGAGCTTGTGTTTAGCTAACCACTACTGACTCTAAACTACATGAACATTTTTGATTCCTTTCTTTGCTACGAATTCTAATACATTGGCTTCAGGGGAGGACAGGCACCTTCTGGCCTGGGGGGCAAGGGAATCCCATTGGCCTCTTGCCCCCCTGGTAACGTGCGATGTCAGTTGGCGTTCCTGCTGACATCACATGTAACACCCCCTTTTAAGGGGAAATGGGCAGGGAGTGTGGCGTGCTCCGGGGACCAGGGGGGATTCAGGTGTTAACCCAGAGAACCAGTTCTTCTCCCAGAGTTCCCAGGTATGCTGGTAGCACATACACTGTATACATACTCTCAAATTTACACAAATGTACACACTTGATCTAACACATACTCCCTCCCACACACGTATTCATACTCACACACGTTCATGATAAAACACACATACACATTCATGCTGACACACATACTGTATACATACACCATCCCTCCCTCTCACTTGCCCCCCTTTACTCTTTTCGCTGCTTTCTTTCTGCAGAGTTTCCACCTCCCTGTTACCACAAGAAAAACATTGTTTTATGGGACCATGCTGTATTCCTGCCTCCCTGGCATGTCAAAAATCGACCCTGCTTGGCTTGTTGTGCAAAAAAAATCCTTTCCAAGGTTTGCCATTGAAAGAATTCCACCCAATAGATAAGTATTCAAATGCAGTGCCCCCTTCTCCTTCTCTATCATTACTTGTTAACATGTGTTAATGTTATTGTCAATTTGAAATGTTTTTTGTTAAATATTTCCACTGCTACCTATTGTAACAGTGCTACAGAATCTGCTTGTGCTCTGCAAATAAATATAATGTCATTTATTCCCTGTGTGTTTTCTGTTAAGGAATCTCTTAATTTTATAAAAGTGAAAATAATTTTAAATGCCCAGCGCTACAGAATATGATGACACTATATAAAACAATAAATGTAAGTTGTGTCCCAAGGGATTTCAGAACCTACCAAAAATTATTCTTAAAACTACTTTAAAGCAAGCAACTCACCGCAAGTGTATACTGCTCAGCTGACAGTGGATATCCAATTCCATTAATAGTAAAGGTGACAGTGGGCATCTCATTCAGGTTACTGCATTCTACTCCATACTGAACGAGCAAATATAAAGGTAGTTAATATAAAAATGAACATGGTAAAAGTAGATTTCAATTTTTTATATAGATGGTCCTTGCATCTTCTGTATTTAGGCTACATAATAGATAATATACTAGAGCAAGGTCTCAGTATGCATGAGAGAAGTCAACTAATATATAATATATTGTATAATTCAGATTGAGTATTTGATGAGCTAGATAGATTGATAGATAGATAATCTATCTAGTATTCTATAATATCTAGCAGATTCTTTCTTCGGGGAGTGCCTAATATAGATTAGGATTTTTAAAACAGACGGCATCCCATGTTCTCTTTTGAATTTATTTTCAAATATTTGGTTAGCATACAAGAAAACAGTAGACTAAAACCTTTAATTCTCTGCCATTTACTTCTATTTAATTGTTACGTAATGTGCCACTTTTTTCAATGCGTGACCTGCGTGACCTGAGGGACCAGGGCCAACATCAGTGTTGAGCTGTACTGTCCATGCAAAGAAGGTGGAAAAGAAACACTTGGAGTTTGCTGCCACGTACCGAACCAAAATAACCATATGCTAAAATTACACGCTCTATGATAAGAGGTAATTCTCACCTCTCCTTCGGAGGCTGTAGCTCCAATTGCATTTTGAAGTTGAAGGATATCAGAGGAAGGACCAGTGATCAGGGAAGTTCCAGTGTCAACGATGGCCTGACATCCATCACTACAAAATACCACCTGACCGCCCACTTGTATACTGCAAGGAAAGGGGCATATTTATCAAGTGATAATGCTGAAAAAAATAGAAAAATACGTACACACACTTTCTATTACACATTCTACCTACTTACTTGTCCAGCTGGATCTGCCAATAGCCCTGTTGAGTGACAGGCACCCAGTTTAGTTGACCAGAAAAACGAGAAGTATCAAAACCCCCAAACGTCAGTTCCCCTCCTACAGGGGAGTTGGAGTCCCTGGATAGTAAAATAAAACAGGAGATTGAAGTTCAGTTTGCATCCTAGTCAGTGTTATTTTTCTCATTTATCTTATTTGGACAAATCTCACATATGTTCTCCAAAAAAAAAGAGATGACTTCACATAGTAAGAGAAAAACCAGCTGGTAGGGATGTAGTTACCCGCTCATGTACACAGAAAACATGGGCAATTCCACTAGATTCTGCGCCATCATGTTGTCAAATACAGGGGTGCAACCTCCTACTGCTAATGAGGGATAACCTAAGCCCAGTATGCCATCAAAGGCTGCATCTACAAAGGTGCTTCCAGGTTCTGTCACACTCTCTCCAAACTGCTGGTTCTGTACAGCGATTCCTTGCACCTATCGGAAAAGAGATAAATATATTATATCCTCCCCTCTTGAAAAAGAAAACCCCATTAACTCATGTGAAACAATATAGTAAGCTAATGAACAGTTTCCAATAAGTGACAGTTTGACTATATGACAGTAGACAGTATGCGCCCAAATTGTTGCCTACTCCTATTTAAATAAAGTATAATAAGGTGATTGCCACCTGCCCCAAAATTTAAAAGTCAATTAATCTGTAGTTAACAATTCTGTTGCGGACTAGGCTACTTATCTAAATGGAAACAAAATCCCAAACATATCTCTCCACATGGGAGTTGTGATGGAAGCCATTGATCTTAAAGCTCCCTGGGATGGTCAAGGGATCTCAAAGGATCTCCCCAATGGACCCATAATTGCTTTTTGCAGCTACACAGGACAATAGAACACAGAGTGTACTGCAAAAGCTAGGACGCTTGGGAGCAGGGCCGGCCCGACAATGGAGCCGAGTGGGCCAACTGCTCTAGGCGGCACTTTTGAAGGGGCGGCACTTTTTTTTTTAAAGCAGAAGAGAGAGAGTGGTTTTCACTTACCAAGTTGTCAGTACCTGCTCGGCGCCCCTCTCTCTCTCCTCTGCGAGCCCTCTAGCTCGGTCTCGGTGACGGCTTGTAATGCTGAGCTCAGCATTACAAGCTGGCATTGAGACTGAGCAGGAAGACGCGCCGCAGGACTGCTGAAATGTAAGGAAGAGAGGAAGGGTAGATAATGGGGGGGGGCAGAGTAGATAATGGGGGGGCAGGGTAGATAATGGGGGGGGCGGCATTTTAAACTTTGCCTCAGGCAGCATTTTGTCTTGGGCCCTGCTTGGGAGGTATGTGATAACGATGCCAAAAACGTATCTCGTTAATGACGGCATTGGATATTAACTGTATCTGGTGTACGTTTTCCTTATATTCTGCTGTTCATAACCAGGCGTTGTTTGCTAAGCCACAGTTACAATACATTAGTATACAACACACACTGCATTATGCTACCATATACATTTTAGAGATGTCCATAAAACTTATATATCATTAATAAAAATTGCCTGTAATATTTGTGCTTAAGAGGCCCATTGCATAATCGTTTAGACAATAATTTTAAAATGTTTTATAATTATTATTATCTTTTATTTATATAGCGCCAACAGTTTACGCAGTGCTTAATGGATTTAGTGTATCCGTAGCTTGCATTACTTGTACTCACCGTAACTTGGTCCTCTCCTATAATGCCTGAGAGACTGCCAGTGCCATACTGGATGGAGAATGGACTCCCATTAGAAACATAGGTGCTTGACTTGCTGGGCTGGTATCTGGGGTGTTGAACTAAATAGACACAAGTAAAGAATGGGTCCCTGAATTTATTTACCAATAAAAGTACTGACTTAAATAATGAATGGGCAAAAGAAAAAAAATATCCTCAGAACCAGCATTAATGGACATACTTAAGATTTGAAGAAAAAAAAATGTGAACTATTATGGACGGATATTGGGGCCATTAACAATAAATAGGTCTTGTCTTATCTCTTCTCTGTTTCTACTGATTTAATCCTTTGGATACCAGTTTCTTACATCATCCCCGGCAGTGATTGGTCCATGGAGCAGATAACCTGACATGACAGATTGCTACCGTGGTAATTTAAAAAACTTTGGTTGCATGTTGGCAACTCATCTATTGTAAGATTGAGTGGCCAACATGCAGAAAAAGTCTGATCCCTAATACCATGCACAGATTATAATAAATAATAAAATCTATCTTTAAAAGCTACTTTACTATTCTGTGTGTATCTACACACTCTATATACTTTTACCTCACTATTTTGTTGATATATATATATACACACACACAAACGGCACATGGATTTGTACCTATAAATAACCAATACATTTATTACATAATAAATTGGGTGATTTTTGTAAACAACATCTCCTGTTATCTACAAAGTCAAAATTAGGATAATGGGGGTTGTAGTTCTTAAATATAAACAGGGAAATAAGACCCATTCAGCATTTCTAGTCTACTCATGTGTTCCTGTTGTAAAAAAAATCAAGCCCAATTAATCCTTGGTCTTGTCTTAAATTCAGGATAGACTCACACCTATCAATGCATTAACCTCTACCACTTCTGCTGGAGGGATGTTTCACTAATCTACCCCTCTCTGGAATTTAGCATGAAACCCCTATATATAATCAGAAATGCATGTATACCTTTTTGGAAGCACCAATGATTGAGTACTATAAAATAAATAACCTGGGTTACTACCAACCAGGTCAGCTGGTACAAAAATATAAAAAAGATAAATCACAAATACATTTTTAAAAAGGAACTCAAAGCTGAGTAATGTCCACTCATGTAAAATTAATAGAACACAAAGGAAAATACTCAATTTGTACAACCGATCTGGTATTATTCAAATATTGTGCAATTACCGCAGTATGACACACAACAAGGATCTGTAATTTTTATATTTAGCAAGTATGCATAAAAATAGCCATGGTTTAATGTTGCACTATACTTGGCCAGCCAAGCCTTTGGTTTCCACAGGGGCTGCCCCTTGACAATGTATAGAGTACAATAAGCTGATCCTGTAACTATCCTGCCAACTCCAGCCTCAGTAAAAAAAAAACATGGAAAATCATGGACATCATTCTTATAACAATATATCGAAGTTGCTAAAAGTGAAAGATCAATAAGTAGCAGCTACTGTATTCTTCGTGTAGTATGTAAACCTCTACCTTGTCTCATAGGCAAATCAGATTGGCTTCTATAGATGCCTGACTGACACCTGATTTTAACATTCTATACACTAAAAGAAACCCGATGTGCACAAAAATAATTCAATAAAAAAAAGAAGAAAAAATGGATTTACCATTTGGTATTTTTGTGGAAATAATTTAAATAGGTTAGGCTGTTATTTTACATAGTATAACCTAATTGGTGAACACAATGCACTTGCTTTTCATTGATACTCATAAAAATGCTGTGACTGGCGTTGACATCTTACCACATGCACGGCTTACGCAGTATATAGATGGGACCCACAAGTTGGAGGAACCGGTGTCAAAAATGACTGTGAAATTTTGGCCAGGGGAACCAATGGAGATCTCTCCAAAATACTCCACCTAAAAACATTAAACAATACAGATCAGGGGGCTATAGGGGCCCATCAATTATAGAACAGGGATTATTTAGGCAGTTACATCAAACAGTTACAAGGGTTTTTTGAATCCAGTTTTGCATTCAATACACAGTGGTTGAAACTCAGCTCCGTACAATGAAAACACCCAATTAAAACAACTTTTGAGACTCATATTCCCAAAGAATTGCAGTGGATGGCAATGATGTATTCACGTTGGGTGTTGCCCAACAATTACCCAGGGTAGAACCCACCGCCACAGCCCTTAGGATGTGGAGGAGGGGGTATGGGTATAAACTGCATAAAACCATTTGTAATACGTTTGTATGTTCAAGACCTAATGCAAATATGCTGTATCAGCTTTAGAAGGGTTTTCATTTTTCTCTTGTAATACCTATGCAAACAAATGCATTCTGAAAGTCGCCCTTCTACTAATAGTGATCATAAGGTTACCACCTTATGATCACTATTAGTAGAAGGGTGACTTTCAGAATGCATAAGTTGGTAGCTGCCTAGTTTCCATATTTAAAATGCTCAAAGGTTTACAGAAATGGGTTTTTACCAGGATATTTTCTTGCTCTTCGTGTACTTTTAAGAGGAACATTCCAGATAATCCTATATACAGTATAACATATGAATTATGCAGTTTCTGTTAATTTATGTTATTTTCTGCTATACTGCCATCTTGCTGCAGTACGATGTTTCAATGATATGTGTGCTGATAAGTTGACATAAGTTGCCTTTGATGGAGCCAATTGTGATGCTAATGCAAACAACTATAAATCAACTAAAACTAAATAAAGGAACATAAAAATATTAGTAACACAAGTGGTAGATGTGCTTGGTGCGGGATTTACTATTTTTTTTCCCAAATGTGACATCTCCTCTCTTAACTCTTAAAATATCAGCTATGCACTAAGCTTAGAAAGTCAACTACGTACGCACTACATAGTGGCACTCCGAGGGCTCGCTATAGCGATTTAAATCTGTGGTGTAGTGGGGCTGCTGATGGAAATTCATGCATAGCACAGGTAGCCTAAATGGCTGCCTGGTACCATGGCAACTATCAAAAAAAAGTGTCAGCTGTTCTATTGTAAGAATAAATTCTGGCATCTCGGTTTTGGGGGTTTCCCTGTTTTGTTTTTGTTTGTTTTTTGCTGCGGCCTTGCCCTACCACAAAATCCTACACATTTTTGGGAGGGAACAGGTTCTGACTTAATACACAAGTTTAAGCTGAGAAGTGAGGCATGTCAATTTGAAGTCAATGAGTTAGCTTAATTCTGGCTCTAATAATACATACGGATATTGAAAGGTAACCGAAAATTATGGTTACCCAGTTTGTATACTCACATCCATGTAATTAATTAGAGGCTCATTGGGGGCCTCAGCAACGTTACATGATTCAGTGTACTGGACCATGTCCAACCCCTGTGAGGCCCACAGGTTTTTCAGTTGCCCCTTCTCCTTTAAGATTTTCCGCAAAGATTTCTGTCTCTTCAGGGGAATTCTGCATAATGGAAAGCAATTAAATAATAAACCTTATATATCGTTGTACACAGTGGAGCATTTAATGCCTACCTTTGTCATAAGTATAGTTAACCAGCTTGTCCTAAATGGCTTTCCTTTGCAATCTGACTATATGTCAAAGCTATATCGGAGCAAACACACAGCTTGGATGAACACCATAATTATGGAATGACAATTCTAAAGATAACATTCAGATGGTAACAAGTAACACATCTATTAAACTGAGACATCTGTAATGTTGTCTGCATTTTCCACTGATACACTAATTACATCACCAGGGGTTATAAACATATTAATGATGCAGGATGTCATAGTTAACCCGGACAGAGCATTCCCAAAGGACTATTACACCTGTGTGCTGAATGCTCAAACAAAAGTTGGGTATTTCTTTCCATCAGCATCAATGCTGACACTGCAGGAAGGATTCATAGTTTTTATGCCCCTTAATTGTAAGTGGGAGGCTTTCCATCACCTTTACCCCACCATAACTTTTGTGATATAGTTTTTATTCTTGATCTTGTGTTATATTCGTGAACGCATTACACCTATCCCTTGCATGTTTAACTTCTACTAGAAGGCTGTTCCATTTATTTACTTTCCCATCAGTTAAGTAACTTATTACAATTATGAAGCAGCAAAACCAGTGTGAGAAGCATGGGAACAATGTTTCTCCTCCCCCCCCCAAAAAAATGAGGAGCCAACCATGTACATATATGTATATATGTATATTCCACATGTAGTAGCTTGGTAAGGTCCCCTGTCAATTCTTCATTGTTGAAAAACATTTCTGCAGTAAAGAGAAAGCTATCAACTATCCACTTCCCCAGCAGAAGTCCTGAATGTTAAAGTGTACATGTAAGACTTCTGTTAAAGACAGATCATTTGTGCTCACACTTAAATGCTGTAACTCATCTGGGGAAGAAAGTAATATATCTATACTTTACATGTTGATGGATTTAAACAAGTAAAACAACTACCTGCCCTTATTAATTATGCCATAGAATAGGTAATTCTGTAATAATTAATTTGCTTACTGAATCAACCCTGATGATGGACATTTATAGGTATATTAAGACTGGATTGCTTTTTAGAACTAAGTATTTGGTTGAAGTTTATACATTTTATCGGACCCACATACAAAAGTTTAATAAGATCTCAGGCCCTAAGAGGTCTTTTCTTCAGATGGAACTACATGCTAATTATGGGGCTACAGCCATAGATGCTACTTTAATGTTTCTACTGATTGCTACAAATGCAGAGCAAACAGTCCCTCTCAATAAAAGCATGCAAACCGGTAAAATATTGGAGAAATATATGTACACAAAAGTATGGATTACACCCCTGAAAGCTAGATCTAAGATCTAATATCAAATAGATGTTAAACTTACCGTATCACCCCGTGGACCAGGGCCACAAAGAGTAAAACAAGCAGTAGTTGTTTCATCGTTGTCATGTAGAGAAATTCAGATTCTCTGCATCTGCAAAGATCTGGTATAAAATGACCAATTTATATGCTGCTAGGACCAAGCCCATAGATAAGACTGTTTGCAGTAAAAAGTAAACAGGTGACTTATTTCCGTAGTTCACCTATTTCAAGAAGGTTAAGTGTTGGTGACTTGGTCAGCCACACCACTTCGAGGACTATGTATAGATTTTACTTTACACTTACACAACTGGGATAAATGTCATAACAAAGTGAGAAGGTAGGATCAAATATCTATATTTGTTTATTCCAACATTAACATTGAAGTGAAACATTGTTGTTATTACAGAATAACAAAATCAAATCCTCAATATATATATATATATGTATATATATATATATACTGTACGAAAAAAAGTATTGGGACACCTGGCCATTATACCCACGGGTACTTTTATGACCTTGCATTCTAAATACATAAACATTAATATGTAGTTGGTCCCCAACTTGCAGCTATACAGCTTGCACTCTTCTGGGGAATCTGCCCGTTTATCCAGTAGAGCATTTGTGAGGTCAGGCATTGATGTTGAATGAGAAGGCCTGGCTATCAATCTCCGTTCCAGTTCATCCCAAAGGTGTTCGATGGGGTTGAGGTCAGGGCTCTGCCAGTCAAGCTCTTCCAATCCAAACTCATCCAACTATGTCTTTATTAACTTCGCTTTGATGTTGGAATACAAAAGGGCCTTCCCCAAACCGTTCCCACAAAGTTGCAGCATAGCATTGTCCAAAATGTCTTGGCATGCTGAATTCCATTCCATTATGGGGCTACAGCCATAGATGCTACTTTAATGTTTCTACTGATTGATACAAATGCAGAGCAAACATTCCCTCTCAATAAAAGCATGCAAACCGGTAAAATATTGGAGAAACATAAATTCATAAAAGTATGGATTACATGTTCTCATGGTCACGCTGTCCTGAGTTGATTCTTTTCTCACTTAATGTGTGAGCATCCCAGTTTTTTTACTTGAACATCTCATGAAGTATCTTCTTGAATGCAGATGACTTGATTCAGACTATGTGTATCTGTATTTGACCTGGGATTGTGGCTAATTGAGTCAGCAATACTTTTGCTTTGGTTTTGAAATATTGGTTCCTTAAAGAAAAAAATAAAATTGGGTTAATATTTTAAAAAATGAGAAGCATGGATATGATGTGGGTATAAGCTTGTTGGAACACAGAAATTAAAGTCGTACTATACTGAATCACATCCAATCTCCATATTTCACCAATGGGGTTTTAATAATAAGATTAGTCAACTCTTTATTTTCTTTACCCTTATTCTACCCCCTTTTCAATCTTGCCATTAAAGATAGGAGATAAAAAAGTTCTCTTTGAGCGATCAATTAGCTGAGTTCACACTAACATTAAACAATAGATGACTACCACAGAAAAAAGGTCAGATGTTATACAAATTCATGTAAAGGTAAAGTTTATCTTGATTATTTCCATGCAACAAAAATTTAGGAGTGGCAACCCAGCCCTTTGCCCCCAGTAACAAACACACTCTTTCACACTAACAGACACATACTCACTCTATTGCACATTTTCTCAATGTACCACCTGGGCTGCCATCAGGGGGCACCTGGGCTCTGGTTAGGTAGCCAATGTACTCAGCGGAATCATGTAATGTTATGTTTTAGTTTAAAGTTGTGTGGCAACCCTTGCTCCATTACCTCTGTATCCCAGCCATGGTGCCATTTCAACCTGCAAATCATCTCCAACCAAATTAACTTAACACCAGGAACTAACCAATCCACATGCCGCCTCATCCTCCAAACCAGCTCCCACTGAGGTGTGACCCCCACACCATTACAACCGGCATGAATAACCAACATAGCCGGCACTAACTCTAACTCATCTTGTAACCATCAAAAACAATCCTTCCCACAACATGCCCCACACCCCAAACCATCTCATGTGGACCAGGTCCATGGGGAAGCCCAGCTACAAACCGTTGACCTTAACTGGGGCTCGCCATACACGTGAGTATGGCAAAGTCAAAGTCTCTGTCGACACCAACATCGAACAAACTTCCCTGTGAATTTCATCATTGGATGGATACTTTTTTGGATAAGGCAAGTGGTGGATCAGTCGGTACTTGCTCACTTCCCACTTGGAGTAACCACCCCAAGAAAAGAAACCCCAAAACCCTCCCAGCGAAGCCTCACCAAAAGGGCCAGTCATGCAGCCCAGCCGAATCTCTTTTGTTAACTTGACATGCACAACCTCAGGGAAGGCTGCACAAACGTCAACTTCAAACTGTTTGGACAGCTGGGATTCCCAGTTTCCACCACTGGGCTCCTCATCCTGATGCATAGCACAGGTCTCCTTAATGGCAGACCACTGGCCAGCACCCACCGCTGCCATATGTACCTGCTTGGGCCTTTCCCTTGTGGTCGCCTCGTCTGGGCCCTAGCAGGCCATGGTGGAGGCTGCACCCGGCCATCCTTCTGACTCCTCTTCCTTCAAGTGCCACTTCATGCTGACTCCCCAACCACTCCCTGGCGATGCTGCAGCCTTGAATAGGACTCATTTAGTGCAGCTCTGGCCTGCCCTGATCCTTGCTATTGCTCCCTGTGGCTTCGGGTCTGCTCATACCGATCCAGATAAGAAGGGTCCTTTCTAAGCAATTTTGAACTACACGGGGAAACTGGAGTTTATTGGGGATTACGTGACGTCACCAGACCCTGCGATGAAAGCAAGGCTGCCCGCAGAGTGCACGAGCAGCCAGAGGGAAAGCTTCAGGAACAGTGAGAGGTAAGCGGGGGCGGGAAGTGGGATATATGTATATATGTTTATATATATATGTGTGTGTGTGAGCATGGACATGTACGTATGTGATGTGAGCATGAATGTGAGCATGGATGTGTACTTGTGTGTGTGAGAGCATGGATATGTACTTGTGTGTATGTGTGTGTGAGCATGGATGTGTAAGTGGGGTGAGATGTGTATTAGTGAGTATGAGTAAGTGTGTGGAATTTGTGTGTTTACATATGTAGTATGTTGGAAGGGGGAGGAGAAAGTGCAGACCAGTTGTGTGGGGGCAATGATGACTAGCTGATGAAATTGGGATGCCTGGGGGGACTTTTCGCACCAGGGCCCCGTGGTTTCTAGTTATGCCCCCGCATTTGACCTAGTTTCTCCAGCAGCCACAGCGCTCCACTCTGCAATGACTGGACTCCCTTCGGCATCTTCTCCATGTCGAGATACAAGCTGCCCTTCAGGAAAGACAAGAGGGGAGGAAAGAGTGGCGAGAAATAGGCTCACAGATGACAAGTGACAAACGACAAGAGGTAAGGTGAAAAACAAAATGGCACCTACCCTAGCAACACATGTATTTAAATACCATTGCAATTATTCCACTTCCCACATTCAAAAAATGCCGCCAGCCCAAGCCCTTCTCAGCATCCCAGTGAGGGCCATTCTGACCCCCGTGAGCTTTATTCATTTACATGAGGTCAGGATAATACATACTTCACTGTAGAGATCATAAACGAACAGACTAAATGGACCAAATGGGTATTATAAAATTCTATGTTTCTACGAACATTGTTTATGATATAACTCTAAAATAACCTCCTCAGTGCCATTCAGATGTAAAACCTATTTTACGCACCCTCTATACGTGACGTATTTCAGCTCTTTCTTCAACAAATTCACTATGGCAATGTCTTTGAGAGAAAAAATGAAAAATATTTTACATTATGGAATACAACAAACAAATGGAGAGAGTTGATGTGCCCAATCAATTTCCAAGGCCACATTCGGTATGACTCAAAACCGCAAAGATAAAAAGGATACACTACAGTACCTTACACAAATGGCATGTCAATATTTATCTTTTACAATATCTTCTTACAATATTTTTGAGCAGCTGCCTCGTATTCATTCAAGTTACAATATGAAAATGCCCTTAAAGTGTCATTCTTCATACAAAAACCTCAAACATAAGGCAGAGTGTGTAACATATAAAGTCTGAGAAGGCACCAAATTTCTATTATGCCCTTGTTGTCCCTCCCTTCTGGTCTTCTGCACTAGCATGTGTTTTAAAGAGTTCCACAGTTTTGTCAATTACTAAATGTACTGTTATATTAAATCCAAATGCATTTTATTTTTAGTATATGGTTTCTATTAAAAGCTACCCAAATGGTACCATGAATCCTTTACTAACAAATTATTTTCAAAATGCATTGCTTTATTGATTCATTTTATTAGAAAATTACTAAAGATGAAAATGAGTCACCTCCTTGCAAACCCATTATTTTTTCAGTGTGCACAGTTTATTACCTATGCAATTATACATATCAAAAATATTTAACCTGTAGGGAAGCAGACACTCTTATATTTTACAGGAGAGAAACGTATTCATTTTAGTAGTTTTTTAACAGTATTTTCAGAATATCTAACAGCAATGGTTTTGTCACACGCAGAAGATTCTAATAATGCACACTGCACAATTAAAGAAGCGAGGCACTAACAGGATATAAGTCTGGTTGGGAAGATTGTTAAAATGTTACAGGGTTCCCATTTCTTGGGGCTATTATAGTATGTAGTTTTGGAATGTATTCCTAAGTAGTTGATTATGCTTTGGGAGTTTATACATTCCATAAACTGGAGGGCAGCACTTTATGTGTTATGTCAACAAATAAACTGTAAGCAAAAACATAATATTTCTTTGATTTTAGATTAGAGAATCATGTATATGAAAGAATATAGGTAATATTAGTCCAGTGATAAGAATAGGGGCGCACCCTATATTGTAACATGAGAAACAACATTAAACCCACCACCACCATGAGTTTTTGGCATTACTTTTCACACAACCTATATTCATCTGTCATACAACTGATCACCAGGGTCTCGCCCATATATTTTAAAAGTAAATCTAAGTGGAAATATGAACCTCAAAGCTATCAGTAAATCTTACTTGTTCAGTTAACATTAAATACAAAATATTTAGAGTAAATTTCAAAATATATTTAATTGTGAGATATATGACATGTTTAAATTATACGTAAAACAAGTTCATGATTTTACTCCACTACATGGATGTCTGTGTACCTTGGCAGCACAATATGCATAATATCCGCACTTTAACATAAGAATAACTAGCTGTTACCAGAGGCTGTCTAAACATGTTGTGAGCTGTCCATGATAGTTAAAGCTGCTGAGGTTGTCCATACCATATTAAATGTTTTTTGAAAAAAACATTACAGTACATGAGAAATGTGCAATAAAGAGTCCACTAAAATGCTTGCTCATTCAATAATTATACTCTAGTGTTAATCTAGTGTTGTTCTAAATGTAAATTTTCATTAAAAAACACCTACCCAGAATCACTTGCACAGTGGGATTTCTGTGGGAAAAAACAGGTCTTTAGGCGTGTCTGGTGGATGTAAGTTAGCAGCAAGCAGCCGGACAGTAAACTGCAGGAGCAGTGAGAGGTAAGTGTTTTACCTGGGAACTCTCTGGGTTTGACCCAGAGATTGCCAGGTGAGCGCTGCTCCTCCGGTTCTCTGGGTCAAGACCCGAATCCTCCGGGTGGCGGGAGCAGGGTCCTGACACGCCCTGCTCCCTGCCCATTTTTTCCTTTAAATGGGGGTGTTTCCCTCTGCCGTCAGCAGGACCGCCCACCAACCGCCTGCTGACGTCGGTGTGCAGTCCTGCCAGCGTCCCGCAAGGGAAGGCCCCGGGCAGCTGGAGCCGAGAAGTTCCCAGGTATGGTAAGTGGGAGTGGGAATGTTTGTATGTATGATTGTTAGCATGGGTGTCTAATTATGTGTGTGAGCATGGATGCGTAATTGTCTGTGTGTGTGAGCATGGATGTCCAATTGTGTGTGTGAGCATGAATCTCTAATTGTGTGTGTAAGCATGTCTAATTGTCTGTGTGTGTGTGAGCATGGATGTCCAATTGTGTGTGTGCGAGCAGGGATGTGTAATTATGGGCGAGCATGAATGTGTAATTGTGTGTGGGAGCATGGATGTCAAATTGTGTGCGTGAGCATAGATCTCTAATTGTGTGTGTAAGCATGTCTAATTATGTGTGTGAGCATGGATGCGTAATTGTGGTGTGAGCATGGATGTCCAATTGTGTGTGTGAGCATGGATCTCTAATTGTGTGTGTAAGCATGTCTAATTGTCTGTGTGTCTGAGCATTGATGTCCAATTGTGGGTGTGCGAGCAGGGATGTGTAATTATGTGCGAGCAGGGATGTGTAATTATGTGCGAGCATGAATGTGTAATTGTGTGTGGGAGCATGGAT
>VKOC01017125.1:0-23711 GCA_009364415.1 Spea multiplicata
GGCGCCCTCAGGGCGACCACCAGGGCGAGAAGGACGCCTGGCGTGAAATGCACGTATCAGTCGTGGTACGGAAAGTCGTGCCGCAGGTATCCAGGATCGTTCCTCAGGACCGAGACCCCTCCATTGTACCAGATACTGCAAACTGCCCTGTTGGCGCCGGGAATCAAGAATTACCCGAGGAGTCCTTCTCTCCGAAGCCCTCCTGGCAGTCTCGATATTAGAATTCCCGCCTCGGGTAAACCGGTTGCAGACTAGGGGCTTCAGCAATGAGGCGTGAAACACTCGAGGGATGCGGAGCGTTCTGGGCAATGCAAGTTCGTACGCCACCGGATTGATCTGCCGTAGAACTGGAAAGGGCCCAATAAACCGTGGGGCCAATTTCATGGACGGAACCCGGAGTCTCAGGAATCTAGTAGACAGCCACACTCTATCGCCAGGCCGGTATGAGGGGTTGGCAGAGCGTCTCTTGTTGGCCTGACGTTGCTGGAGCGAAGCTGCGTGTTCTAATGCCGAATGTACCGAAGCCCAGGTGGTACGAATGGCAGTAAGTCTCTCCTCCAGATCTGGAATGGCTGAAACCGGTACTGTCTCTGGGAGTGACTGTGGATGGAGACCATACAGGCAGAAGAAAGGCGAAATCCTGGTAGACTCTTGGAGCGTGTTGTTCCTAGCAAACTCCGCAAACGACAACAGATCGACCCAATCATCCTGATGATCATTGATGAAGAGACGTAAATACTGTTCCAGATGTTGGTTTGCTCTCTCCACCAGACCGTTCGTCTGCGGGTGATATGCTGAAGAGAAGGCCAATGTGATGCCCAAGGATTTCGCAAATTCACGCCAGAATCTTGCCACGAACTGGGTACCTCTGTCCGACACGATCTCAGACGGTACTCCGTGGAGCCGCACAATCTCCCGGATGAAGATGTCCGCCAGGGTAGAAGCGCTGGGTAGCTTCCGTAGTGGAATGAAGTGGGCCATTTTAGAGAAACGGTCGACCACTACGAGGATCACTGTATGTCCCCTGGACGGCGGTAATTCCACAATAAAGTCCATGGCCACATGAGTCCAGGGAACCGAAGGACAAGGGAGAGGTCGAATAAGGCCAGCCGGACGAGAACGAGAGGACTTGTTGGCCGCGCATCTTGCACATGACTGAACGAATGCTGTAACGTCCCTGCCCCAATGAGGCCACCAAAAAGTCCGTGACAGTAGCTCTCTGGTGCGAGCCACTCCTGCATGTCCCGAGGTCCTGGCACCATGTAGTGTGCGTAGAACAGGTACTCGCAGACTGGGAGGGACGTACAGTCTCCCCGGAGGCAAGGAATCCGGAGCTTGACCTTGGGAGCGAGTGACGCGGTCCAGCAAAGGGGCATAACCCCGTAACCGAATGGCTGCAACGACCTTGGCAGAAGGAATGATGGGTTCCGGCTCTCTACTCTCCTCCTCAGGTTGCGTATGCATGCGGGATAGTGCATCCGCTTTAATGTTCTTAGATCCCGGACGGTACGTTAGCACAAACGGAAAACGCGAGAGGAAGAGAGCCCACCTTGCCTGGCGAGGGTTGAGGCACTTCGCCGACTCTATGTATTGGAGATTCTTGTGATCGGTCAGAATCAGGGTCGGTACCGAGGCCCCCTCCAACAGGTGACGCCACTCCTCCAAGGCCAGGATAACTGCCAACAGTTCTTTATTGCCTATATCGTAATTCCTCTCGGCTGTAGAGAAGTGTCTGGAGAAGTAGCCGCAAGGGTGTAGTGGTCCGCTGTACGAAGCTCGTTGGGAGAGTATCGCTCCCACTCCAGATTCAGAGGCATCCACCTCCAGGACAAATGGTAGAAGTGGATTGGGATGCCGTAATACTGGGGCCGTCGTGAACTTCTCTTTGAGAAGAGTGAACGCGGACACTGCTTCGGAGGACCACTCAGACACATTGGCCCCTTTCTTTGTTAAGTCCGTAAGAGGGGCGACAATCCTCGAGTAATTCCGGATGAAGCGTCTGTAGTAATTGGAAAACCCGAGGAAACGTTGCAGAGCCTTAAGACCCGTAGGCCGTGGCCAATCTTTGATCGCCAGAACCTTCGATGGGTCCATATCAAAACCCTCAGGAGTAATCACGTACCCCAAGAAGGTCACCTTGCGGGTCTCAAAAACACATTTATCCAATTTGGCATATAGCCCATGCTGTCGGAGACGGCTCAGAACTTGACGGACCTGGTCGCGATGGACAGATAAGTTTGCCGAGTAAATCAGGATATCATCCAGGTATACGACCACGAATTGCTGGAGAAAGTCCCGTAAACAGTCGTTAATAAATTCCTGGAACACCGCCGGGGCGTTGCACAGACCGAACGGCATGACCAGGTACTCATAATGTCCCGAGCGGGTGTTGAAAGCTGTTCTCCATTCGTGGCCGGCACGAATACGGACCAGGTTATAAGCCCCACGTAGATCCAACTTGGTGAAGACTTGAGCCCCACGTAATCTGTCAAAAAGTTCCGAGATGAGGGGAATAGGATAGGAGTTCCGCCTTGTAATCCTATTCAGACCTCTGTAATCGATGCAGGGTCTTAGTTCTCCGTTCTTTTTCTTGACGAAGAAAAATCCCGCTCCAGCCGGAGAAGTAGACCGACGGATGAAACCCCGCCTGAGATTGTCCTCAATGTAGGATTCCATGGCCCTGGTCTCGGGAACCGACAAGGGGTAGACCCGCCCTCGGGGTGGCATGGTACCCGGAAGGAGGTCAATGGGACAATCGTAGGGTCTATGTGGAGGTAACTTCTCTGCCTCCCTCTTGTCAAATACGTCCGCAAACTCCTGATACTGACTTGGAAGAACCATAGCGACCTCCTCCGGACCAGTAGACACCATGGCCAGTCGAATGGGTGTGTCGCAGTGCTCCCCGCAAGCTTGACTCCAGGACGTGATCTCCCCAGTTGCCCAATTGATGGTAGGGTTGTGCCTCTGTAACCAAGGGAACCCCAAAACAACAGGAGTAGAGGGAGAACAGATTACCAGGAACTGAAGATTCTCTTTATGCATCATCCCTACGGAGAGTGTCACAGGTACGGTAATCCGGGTGACTTGTGGCGGATGAAGTGGTCTGCCATCAATGGCTTCAATTCTCACCGGCGTGTCTTTAGGTGTGGTGGGAATAAACTGCTGCTCGCAAAAATGGGCATCAATAAAGTTCTCTGCGGCTCCAGAATCCAAGAAGGCCTCTGTGCAAACGGATCCCCCCGGCCAAGATATCCGAATTGGAACGGTCATCCGAGTACTACTAGAATCAGAGGACAGACCCAGCACACCTAAAGCAGGTCCTCTAAACCACTCTAGGTGCGGGCGTTTCCCGACTTCTTAGGGCAGGATCGTGCCCAATGTCCAGTCAGACCGCAATATAGGCAGAGACCCTCCTTTCTTCGCCTGGCTTTCTCACTTTCGGACAAACGAGTGATTCCCAGCTGCATAGGCTCCTCGAAGGAGACAGGAGATGTGGGTGGTGGTATGAATTGAGGAGCAAGACGCGGAAGGGAACGTACACCTCTCTCCCGTGCTCTCAGGTTGTCTCGTTGCACCTGCCGTTCTCGAAGACGAAGGTCGATCTGGGTCACATAGGAGATTACGGAATCTAGGTCAGAAGGAAGATCACGAGCAGCGATCTCGTCTTTCAAAGTCTCGGAAAGTCCGTTCAGAAAAGCAGCAATAAGGGCCTCGCTGGTCCAATTTACCTCAGCCATTAGCGTACGACATTCAATAGCATAGTCCATGAGGGTACGCTCTCCTTGACGGATGTTGAAGAGAGAGGATGAAGCAGTGGAACTCCTGCCTGGAACATCGAACACAGCACGTAGTGCGGCCACAAATTCGGAATAGGAGCGAACCGCTTGGGTACTCCTCTCCCACAGAGGAGATGCCCATGCCAGGGCCCTGTCCGTGAGAAGCGAGATTATGTAACCAATCTTAGCTCGATCAGAAACAAAGGCATAAGGGTTAAGTTCAAAATGAATCTCGCACTGGTTGAGAAATCCACGGCAGGTCGCAGGATCTCCTCCATATCGCTGGGGTGGAGGAAGATTCATAGGAGCATGAGCCACCGGCATCGGAACTGGAGCTGGTACCGGCAGTGGAGCTACAGCTGGAGAGGCATGCACTTGTAGACCAGGATCTGTGCGTTGTAGAAGGGTCTGGAGAGCTTGGGCAAACTGGTCCAGACGGTGGTCCATCTCATCCAGACGAGCCTCACAGGAACCCTGAGATCCTACCGAAGCGGGTCTCATGATGGCCTTCTGTTTCTGTCACGTACAAGTAGTTTAGGAGACACCGTGGTCAGGTAGGACTCCAGGACAGAACAGGTCAAACAAGCCGAGGTCAGGATTCCGGAGAGCAGGATAGTCGAATAACGTAGCCGAGGTCAGGATTCAGGAAAACAACAAAGTCAGACAAGCCAGGGTCATACACGAGAATACAGGATCAAACGCTATCTGGGTACTAGCACTAGGCATAGACAACCAACAGAAGGCAAAGTCAGACAGAACTGAGCAGGTTTAAATAGGAACCGTAGAGGAAGTTCAAATCTCCCGCCAAACCTATGACGTCACTTCCAATGTCCGGGAATCACCACCATCCTGGTTGTGGCGTAATCTCCCTTCATATATACCTGCAGTTTGGGAGTTCGCCACCAGAGGGCGCGCGAGCGCCGAAGCCGGACGCCGTGTTCCAGGAGGTCTGCCCCTCCTGCGCGGCAGTCCAGCAGACGTTGAAGGAAGCGGCACCGCGTTGGAGGGCGGCCTCCCTCTCCTGCGAGGAGGCTGCAGCGGTGATAGCCGTGCGTTGGAGGGGGGTCTCCCTCTCCTCCGTGGCGGCTCCGGTGTCCGTGCGTTGGAGGGGGGTCTCCCTCTCCTGCGTGGCGGCTCCGGTGTCCGTGCGTTGGAGGGGGGTCTCCCTCTCCTGCGTGGCGGCTCCGGTGGCCGTGCATTGGAGGGGGGTCTCCCTCTCCTCCGCGGCGGCTCCGGTGGCCGTGCATTGGAGGGAGGTCTCCCTCTCCTCCGCGGCGGCAACGTGGGAGCCAGGGGCAGGTAAGTAACAATTTACACCTTAAAGATTAGATATATAAATTATATCGATTGAAAATATAATACGCTTCTAACTACAAATATAGCTATAGCTGAAACAAGGAACCATTTAAATATAATGTATTAAGATTATGCACAATATGTATGTCATATGTATGTCTTATTTATCTATGTATTTATGTAAATTTGTACGCATTTATAATAAAAAAAAAAAAAGAAAAATAAAATTACAAACTATTTTTTATTGAGTCAGAAGTGAAAAAAATACACTTTTTCCCATTTCTGGCTTTATTTTGCAAACCTAATGAGACATATAAAATGGTATATTTGGAATCTGCTGGGTGTGCTGAAAAAACAATATATGGTTTGTATAGCTTATTCCCAAGAAATGTACTTCTAAATGTGAGCCGCTCAAAATAGCAGCGAAAGGGTTAAAACTATTTTTTTCTTTAAAACAGCACAAAACTTTAAGGGTGCAGCCTATATTTGGGTGTGGCCTATATTCGAGCCAATACAGTATATACATATATACATGGTGGTGGCTGGCATCTATGTTTCATGGAACATATTGCAGTGCCGTGCTCCGCGGCACAGTTTACTTCCAGCAGGTGTTCTGAATCTCCCAGGTGGGTCATCACCTGTTGACATTGAGCAGCAGGGGCCAGTGTGTAAGACTGTATTTATCTCCACAAGAGGTGACAGGAATATTTCTTGAGAAGAAAAGGTCTGTGCTACATATTGGTTGCAAAAAAAAAATGCACACGTATCAAATGTGGCCTTTGAGTTCCCCCGAAAATCGACAAGCCCCCAAAACATGGTATTTCAAATGTTAGTATTTTAACTCTTTCCATGCACTAATTCTACCACCAGTCTTTATCAAATAGTAGCCTGTGTGGCCCATGTCCTATTTGGGACACATTTGAAGCAGGCAAATTTAATTTACCCACATCAAACAATATATTTTGGAAAACTAGACACCCTAGGGTATTGCTGGTATACTGGTATTTTAACCATTTGCAGGCACTAATTCTACTACCAACCACTGTCAATTTTTGGCGTTTAGACTTTTTTTCCCCACACACACACATTATACTTCAGGTACGAATTTACCGCTCCTGGAATATGTCACACAAACAACACCCCAATATGTTTTAAGCAACATATCCTGAGTACAGTGATATCCCCGATGCATAGGTTTGTTGGCTTATCTGGGAGGTCAAAGGCCACCATTGCACGGTGTGCTTTTTTTTTTTTTTTTTGAGCCCGGTTAATTGGATTTGGAATTTTTGTGAAGATATAGCGCTAGTTTTAAGACTTGTTCATAAAATGAAGCATTTTTTCATATAAATGCTTTTTGACTTTTTTTTTTGTTCATATTGTTGGAACTGGATGCTGAGATAGGACGCCTTGTTGATATAGGACTCCACAGTTACTACACAAACACTAGCCCTCCCACTCCCACGGTGAAGTGGAGAGGAAGGCTCTCTACTCCATAAAAGGTAGTATTGCAGACTCCTCCTCGGCCGGCTTCCCGGGCAGCAAGTACCACCGCTACCCGGTCGGCGTCTTCACCGAGTGGCCGACCACGCGGCAAACAGGTAGCAAATACGTAACGTGTTCTTATAACCTCGAGTGACCTCCTTAATGCAGGACACACCTCCACCTGTCCCTATTTAAACCTGGACTTCCTCTTCTGGTTCACCCTTGGTTGGTGTATTCTGTGGTTTTCCTGTGCGAGTTGCTGTGACTATTTCTTCGTTTGGCCCGGCTTGCTGACTTCGTTCCTGTCTCCTGATTTGGCTCCTGATTGCTGTTCGTCTGGTATTGATTCGGCTTGTTGACCTCGTCTCTTGATTCTGATTTGGCTTATCCTGATTACCTGTCTGACTCGGTTGGTTCTCTGACTTTCTGGTTCCTGTTTGGCCTGGCTAACTCCGCCATCTGGGGTCCTACCTCACCATATCGTTACAGAGAGAGAGAATGAATGGATTAATGTGTGGATGCATTATCGAATATGTGTAAATAATTTGTGTGAAAGAATAAATGATTGTGTGAATTAGTGAGTGACTGTAAAAATGTTTGAATCATAGGTCTATTACTGATTTGTCAAAAAAGCAAAGATGGTATAAGCAGGGTGTTTAGGCAATGGGGACAAAGATGGCACAGATAGTGTGTTTATGGGACAAACATGGCGTACGTTCAGCTGTTTGGGGACAAAGTTGACACAATGTGTAATTTGGGTGCTGGTCAGGTTCTATGTGGGCAATGTGGACACAATTGATTTATACCTGCAAAACTGGGTTTTGTGTCATTCTGTTCATCCGTATTGGCTATATTTCCATACATTACTTATGTTTACCTGCAAATCTAGGATTTGTATGTCTTACTGGGTTGATCAATACCTGGAGTGCTGTTTCCGTGTGTTGTTTATTTAACCCCTTCGTGACAAAGGCCGATTTTACTTTTTGTACCCTTCGTGACAATGGCCTTTTTAACATTTCTGCGCTGCAAGTGTTTAGCTGTAATTTTCTTCTTTCCCGTTTACTGAACCCACACACATTAGATATTGTTTTTTTCAGGACAAGAAGGGCTTTCTTTAGATGACATTGTTTTGATTGTATCATATTATTTACTATTAAAAAAATTATAAAATATGGTGAAAGATTTAGAAAAAAATGACTGTTTCTAACTTTTAGTTGAAAAATCTTTTACTCATCTATAAAAGGTAATGAAAAAACCTGCTAAATAGATTCTACTATTTGTCCTGAGTTTAGAAATACCCAATGTTTTTATGTTTTTTTGCTTTTTTCTACCCATTATGGGGCAATAAGTACAGGTAGCGTTTTGCTATTTCAAAGCCATTTTTTTCCAAATCTGGTAATTCTTCCCCCCATGTGCCATTTCGGGTATCTTTGAACCCGGCCAATGCAATTTACCCCATCAAGTCATATATTTTTGAAAACTAGACAGCCCAGGGTATTCCAAATGCTAGTATTTTAACTCTTTCCATGCACCATATCTACCACCAGTCTTTGTCAAACTTTGTGGTAGTCATTTTTTGCATTTGTTTTGTCACACACATTTTACTTCAGGTATGAATTAAAATGTTCTCGTTTATGTCACTATCACAAAACACCCCAATATGTGTTCAGCAACATCTCCTGAACGCAGCGATACCCCACATGAATGATTTTGCCTGGCTGTTTGGGTGCAAAAGGGCCACATTTGGGGCATGCACATTTTTCAATGTTGAAATTTGGCATTTGGGGATCCACTGCCCATGCCCTATTTGGTACATTTTGGCCTGGCTGTTTGGGGCAAAAGGTACACATTTGGTGGCAAGCGCACTTTTCATGTTTGAACTTGGCATTTTGGGATCGCACTGACCATAGCACTATTTGGTACATCTTTAAGAAGAGCCGGGCAATTCAGTGTGCCCAACAAAACCATATATTTTTCAAAACTAGACACCCCAGGGGATTTTAAATGCTGGTAGCTTAACTCTTTCTATGCACACATTTTACCACCAGCATTTTTTTCAAAGTTTGCAGTAGTATTTTTGTGTCTGTATTTTTCCCACACACACCTACTTTATGTATGAATTTACAGCTCCTGGTTTATGCCGCTGTCACACGACACCCCATAATGTGTTCAGCAACATCTCCTGAGTGCAGTGATACCCCCACATGCATGGGTGTGTCATTTTTTGGGGGAACTAAAAGGCCACATTTGGTACGTGTGCATTTTTCTAATTGGAAATTAGATGTGTGGCCATCCTTCCCCCGGTGTTAATTGGGATGTTGTTGAACCTGGCCAATAAAATTTACCCCATCAAATCATACATTTTTTAAAAGTAGACACCCCACGGGCATTTAATATGCCAGTATTTTAACTCTTTCAATGCGAGAATTGTTTTAAGCTAATATGCTAATTTTAGGACTTGCTCACAAAAATATATTTTTTATATATATATATATATTTTTTTTGTCTTTTTTTAAAAAAAATGTAACATTTTTTTCAACTTGGAGGTTCCCCTGATAGTGCATCAGTGGGAAATGATTTTTACATTTTACTAGTTTTTACTATTTTTTTTCTAATTATTATTAATTTATTTTATTTTTACTAATCACACTGTGATTAGAAAGCTGGGCTCCATTGACTTGCATGGGTGAATGCAAGTACCTGTATTCAACCTGCAAGTGGAGCCAAAGTTCTCTAGATGGTCTGGACCATCTAGCGAACTTTTAAAATTTGCTCCTGTTAGAGGACGGCGGCCATCTTGCTTGATGGCGAAGATCGACGGCAGCTGCGGCTGTGACCGCTCAAATCAAATGATTTACTCAAATCACTATGTAAATACGGTGGAAAATTCGCCATCAGGGCGAAAATGGAAGTAGATTCTAGGTGCGCATATTCTTTGATTTCAGAAGAGACATTTGCCTTGTTATGGCCTCATAATGGCCCTTCAATTGTACCTTGTGATGTTCATCTGGTAGATTACAACAGTCAAATTGTGGCTGTCAAGGGTGCTTGCTTTATACCAGTCAAATACGGTAAATTCAGAGGAGACTTACGTTTAATAATTACTAAGGGACAAAGAGCAAGCTTGCTGGGTAGAGAGTGGATTGAACCCCTAGGAATCAAACTAACTGGAGTTCATAATGTATCCACAAATACACTACAGAATGTGGTTGATGACTTTAGTGCAGTTTTCGAGGAAGGTCTTGCCATGTATAAAGGTCCTCCTGTTTCTTTTGTATTAGATCCTACAGTACCTCCAGTTCGTATGAAGCCTCGCAAAGTTCCATTAGCTCTCAGACCCAAAATTGATGCTGAGATTACACGTCTTGTAGAACAAGGTGTACTTGAACCTGTGACGCATCCTAAGTGGTGTACACCCATAGTTACAGTGATGAAACCAAATGGTGATGTCAGAATCTGTGCGGATTACAAATGTACAATCAACGAAGCATTGCAAGAGCATCCTTATCAAATTCCAGCTGTTAATCAAATTCTTACTACTTTGGCAAAAGGGAAGGTATTTGCCAAATTAGATATGGCTCAAGCCTACCAGCAGTTACCTGTGGATGATGAGGCTGCTGATGCACAAACAGTCATAACACACAAAGGAGCTTTCCGAGCAAAACGTTTGCAGTTTGGAGTTTCCATTGCTCCTGGCATATTTCAGAAACTAATGGAGGACCTCTTATCTGGACTTCCAGATATAATTCCTTATTTTGATGACGTTCTTATTGGAGCAGATTGTCTACAGTCATTGGCTGCACAGCTACAACTTGTTTTGAAACGTTTCCTTGACGCTGGTCTAAAACTTAAAAAAGAAAAGTGTGTTTTTGGTGTAAGCAGTGTGGATTTCCTTGGTTACAGAATTGACGCACATGGCATTCATCCAACTGATTCTAAGGTTGAAGCTATCCATAGAGCTCCAGTTCCAACCAACAAACAAGAACTGCAAGCATTCCTAGGGTTGCTTAATTTTTACCATTCTTTCCTGCCTGATAAAGCCACTGTTGCTGAACCTCTGCATCGTCTACTGGATAAAGACGCTCCATGGAGGTGGACTGACGTTCATACTAAAGCGTTCAGTGCTGCAAAGAAGCTGTTGTCTTCTGACAGTGTCCTTGTACACTATGATTTAGAGAAACCGCTCAACCTTACCTGTGATACGTCTCCTTACGGCATTGGAGCGGTTTTTAGTCACACTTTGAGAAATGGGGTTGAGGCTCCTATTGCATT
Source organism: Spea multiplicata (assembly GCA_009364415.1). Taxonomy (NCBI): domain Eukaryota; kingdom Metazoa; phylum Chordata; class Amphibia; order Anura; family Pelobatidae; genus Spea; species Spea multiplicata. The sequence goes on from VKOC01017125.1 coordinate 10,827, forward strand.
TTATTCACTTACCTTATCTACAACAGAGAGAAATTATGGCCAAATTGACAAGGAGGCGTTAGCTATTGTGTCCGGGGTAAAAAAGTTTCATGACTATTTGTATGGGCGGAGGTTTACTATTGTAACAGATCATAAACCTTTACTGGGTCTGGTCACCAGCAATACCCCCACTCCTCAAATTATTTCCCCACGCATGCTCAGGTGGTCCCTTATGTTGAATGCTTATGATTGTGAGTTCCAGTATCGTCCTGGTAAGGATATCACACATGCTGATGGGTTAAGCCGGTTACCTTTGCCTTCTCCTGATTTCCTTGTTCCTCCTATGTCCGAGGTTCTCATGTTGGAGTCTGTTTCAAACCCTCCTTTACATGCAAATGATATTGCTCGTATGTCGGCCAAGGATCCATTGCTCTCCCGTATGCTCAACTGGGTTTGGAGGGGGTGGCCAAAAGCAAAAGTTGAAGACAAGTTCAAGCCATTTGTAGTGCGCCAACATGAACTATCTGCCTATAAAGGTTGTCTTTTATGGGGAAACAGAGTGGTAATTCCAAATGCAGGACAAGCTAAAGTTTTACATCCCCTCCATGAGGGACATCCTGGAATAGTCTGCATGAAATCTTTAGCCAGAAGTTATGTTTGGTGGCCTAAAATGGATGAAGTTATTGAGAAGTGGGTAAAGAACTGTGCACCATGTTAATCCACACGTCATGCTCCACCTAAAGCCCCAGTACACCCATGGGAAGTGACTAGGTCACCTTGGTCCCGTTTACATATAGATTTTGCTGGCACTTTTCATGGACAAATGTTTTTTTAGTTGTTGACTCCTTTTCAAAATGGTTAGAAGATGTTCCATCCGCTACCTCGGTCACTGTCATAAAGATTCTAAGGAGTCTGTTTGCTACACATGGGTTGCCGGATACAATTGTGTCTGATAATGGCACACAATTTACCTCATCAGAATTCAAAAACTTTATCGAAAGTAATCTTATTCGACATGTCACAATTGCACCATTTCATCCATCCTCAAATGGTCAAGCTGAGCGTATGGTTCAGACCACAAAGGACTCACTCAAGAGAATTACTGAGGGAGACTGGAATCGTAGGTTTGCAAATTTCCTTCTACAACAACATGTGACACCATGCTCAAGCACCGGTAGGAGTCCAGCAGAGCTCCTCATGAACTGCCGTCTAAAAACTGGATCGTTCACATCCTGATTTGACATATCAGCTGCAAGAGAAGCAAGAATTGCAATTCAATGAGCACTATAATGATTCTACTGTGAGAGTATTTGTACCTGACAGTTCTGTTTATGTGAGGAACTATGCTTCTGGGCCTAGATGGATACCTGAACAAGTACTTGTGGCCACAGGACATTTGTCATACAAAGTACAGACTGCTGATGGTAGAATATTACAAAGGCACATAGATCAGATCCGGGAACGAAGTAACGAGATTGTGCCTGCTGTGGGTCCCAGTCATACTCCAACCTTGGGGTGGCCAAGAAGAAATATTCACCCTCCTGATCATCTAAAAGACTTTGAGGTCTAGGGGGGAGGAGTGTTATGTATTGGGGTACTATGTAGTCTGTTTTGCCAGTAGGTGGCAGCATAATGGAAATGTGCACTTGTTCTGTTGTGTTAGGTCTCGTGTGTATATATCTTGATCTGTTGCATGTGGTTACTGAAGTAAAGAAAAGAAGTTATGTTCCACTGCTTGTCTGTGTTTGTGAGCAACATCTACATAACATTCAAATACATAAAAGTATACGTGGACTAGATTACTACAAGGTTATTGTGACTCCCCTGCCTCCTATTCCACAGTAGTCAGACAAACCTGGATGGCCTGGCGCCCGCCCGGGGCTCTGTTTTGCTGCAGTATGAGGACATGAAGTCTCACCTCACAAGATTCAGATTGCACAGCAGTCTGTCAAGTATCTAGGATTCCTTCTTCGGCCAGGTGAAAGATTGTTATCACCAGAAAGGGTAAAAGTGATTGTCAATTACCCTAAACCGAAGACCCAAGCAGCCTTGCTTTCATTCCTAGGGATAGTCACGTACTGTCGCCAATGGGTCCCAAATTGTTCACACTGGGATAATACCCTTCGACAAATTACATTACAGGCACAGCCAGATATGGCACGCTGATTTTACTTTTTGTACCCTTCCGAACAATGGCCGTTTTAACATTTCTGCACTGCTCGTGTTTAGCTGTAATTTCCTTCTTTCCCGTTTACTGAACCCACACAAGTTATATATTGTTTTTTTCAGGACAAGAAGGGCTTACTTTTTCTAACTTTTAGTTGAAAAATCTTTTACTCATCTATAAAAGGTAATGAAAAAACTGCTAAATAGATTCTACTATTTATCCTGATTTTAGAAATAACCAACGTTTTTTGCTTTTTTTCTACACGTTTTGGGGCAATAAGTACAGGTAGCGTTTGGCTATTTCAAAGCCATTTTTTCCAAATCTGGCAATTCTTCCCCCCATGTGGTATTTCGGGTATCTTTAAAGCCGGCCGATGTAATTTACCCCATCAAATCATATATTTTTGAAAACTAGACACCCCAGGGTATTTCAAATGCTAGTATTTTAACTTTTTCCATGCACCATATCTACCACCAGTCTTTTTTTTTTGAGATTTAAAGTTTTTATTGAATTTTTTTCCATTAGAAAAGGCACAACAGTCAAATAAGACAGGAACAAACTGTCAGGACACACAATGGCAGGTATGCATTATCACACTTCAGTATGAAAAAATTAACTTGAGAAAAAGCAGCATACATTAGCCACAACGTAACACATCATCATCGAGACGAACAAATCAGTCATATATAATACCAATCGAAATTAGCTGTTACATAGCACATAGTACACTGGGAACAGAGCACAAAGTACACTGGGAACAGAGAGGTAGCGACTTCGTCACATGAACGGCCTGAGAATCCCAGAAGAAGTGCCATTAGAGAGCAGACCAGGACAACAGGATGCCTGGAAGTAACAATGAAACAAAAATAGATAACAAATAACGACTCTGGGAGCGAAGCGTCTTAGATACAGTGACCTAAAGACAAGGCAGATATGTAACAATCAGCAGCGGCATAAATCAAAAGAAATAATACAAACATAAAGAAAACATATGGGAACAGCAATAACATCTGAACGCGGCTCGACATCGCCCAGAATTAGCCATCCTCCCAAAATGCGGAATCGCGCAGTACAAGCCATGGGGCCCAATGGGCTAGCTGATGGTCATTCCTGAAAGAAAGCCGCTCCAAGACATGTATGCGATCTAAGTGTTGTCGCACAGACGAGATACAGGGTACCGCTGTCGACTTCCAATGGCGGGCAATGAGCAGCTTAACAGCAAGAAAAAAGTGTATAATTAGTTTCCTAGTAGGGGGGGGGAGTGATCAGGAAACATGTGTAAAAGCGCAAGTTGTGGCGAAAAGGGGAGGTGGATCTCCAGGGATGATTCAAGAAAAGGAAACACCTTCTTCCACACTGCTAGTATAGGTGGGCACGACCACCAGACATGCAACATCGTACCCTCAGATTGACACCCCTTCCAACAGAGGGAGGAACAAGGGGGAAACGTGTGAGAGACGTTTCGGCGTCAGATACCACCTACATGTTAGCTTTTTTTGCAATTCAACGTGATTTGTACAATGCGTTACACCCCTCATCGCCTCCTCAGACTCAAGCCACAGCTCAAGCGGAAATGAAGTGTTCAACTCCTTTTCCCACGCCAACATATGAGGAAGTTTATTTTCCCAGAGACCAGAGAGAAGAGAGGCATAACACACTGAAATTGCCCCCCTACGAGGAGCAGAAGCTAAACACAGAAGAACGATAGGGTGTGAGGAAGAGACATTAATCGGCAGAGAGGGGTTGGTAGACTGAAGCAAGTGTCTAATTTGTAAATATTTGTAAAAATCCCGTGCAGGGAGCGAAAACGAGGCGCATAAGTCGGAGAATGGGCGCAGTGAACCTTGACGGAAGAGGTCGTCTAATCGGAGAGGTGAGGCAGACTCCCACGTATGTAGCTGCAGGTGTGGGATCAGCAATTCCAGGGAGCTAAGCGGGGTGGCCCTAGTGAGGTGTTGTAGTGGGTGAATCCGTTTAGCAACCAGGGACCATGTCCTAAATGTACAAAGTGTGGTGGGAGGGAGGGGAGGGAGAGGAGGCATACAGCGAGGCGGGAGCCATAAAAGCTGAGACACCGAATAAGGGTGCAAGTAGGAATTTTCCAACAATACCCAACGGGGAAGGTGAGTGTGATAGTGAAAAGCGGCCGCCTGTGAGAGGATAGCAGCCTTGTAGTATGCCACAATGTCCGGAGCACCCATTCCCCCCCTTTAATCTGGGAGAGAAGAAGGACTGTTTAGAAATTCTGGAGCGGCCATTCAAATTAATAAAGTCATTAAGTGAGGTCTGCATGCGTGATAGGAAGTTGGCGGGGATAGCAACCGGGACTGCTCTAAAGATGTACAACAATTTCGGAAGGACCATCATCCTGACCCAATGCGTCCGAGCCAAGAAAAGTCGAACGACCGCCAACCCTGCATTGTGTTGAGTATATGCTTCCAGAGAGGAATAATATTAAAATCATTCAACTTGGAGAGGGTCTTAGGTAGCTTAATCCCCAAATAAGAGAGGTAATCGCGTCGCCACTCAAAATCATACGTGGCCCGAAGCGAAGTGGACAGGTGTGCAGGTAGGTGTATGTGCATCGCCTGTGTTTTATGTATGTTACGTTTAGGGTAAGATACTGCTGAGTACTTCGTGAATTGGGCCAATAACGCAGGTAAGGAAACCAAGAATAGCGTCCTGTCCACCAGCATGCTGGAAACCATGTATCAGAGCGGATAGATTGGGCCAGCGGTTCGAGGGCCAATGCGTACAACAAAAGAGATTGCGGGCAACCCTGACGCGTCAGAAACGGAGACGAGAGAAAGCCCGAGAAGAGGACAGAGGCAGAAGGAGAAGAGTAGAGGGCCATGATGGAACGAATCAGGGAAGGTGAGAAAGCAAACTTTGCGAGAACAGAGGAAAGAAAAAGCCAATGCAACATGTCAAAGGCTTTTTCTGCATCAAACGAGATGAAAAGACATGGGGTCTTGTGACGCGAGGCCTCCCAGGCAAGGTCAATAAACTTGCGAGTATATATCTTAACGTCGTTGTTTAACAACGAGATAGGGCGAAAGTTCTCGCACCGATCTGGAGTTTTGCCCGGTTTAGGGAGGGTAACTATATGGGCACGAAGGTTTTCAGTCGGAATGCACCCCTTGGACATGAAAGATTGAAAGAGAGAGAGGAGGTGAGGACCAAGGATTGGGAAAAAAGTTTTGTAGTATAGACCCGTCAGACCGTCTGGGCCTGGTGCAGAATTGTTTTTAAGTTGATGAGTGGCGATTTGTATTTCATCTAACTCTATGGGAGCGTCAAGACTAAGTCTCATATCATCAGTGAGAGAGGGTAAAGAAACAGAATTTAGGTAAGCATTGATAGAGTCGGTCATGGGTTGAGGAGTAGAAGTATCAGCAGAAAGATTATAGAGAGAGGAGTAGAAAGTAGCAAACTCATTAGCAATATGGGACGGATTTTGTAAGATCGACCCCGCCGAGGAGCGAAGGTAGGAGGGACGCGCCAGGGCTGAAAAATGTCTAAGTTTGTGAGCTAGCATCGTATCCGCCTTATTCCCTTTGGAATAAAAACGTTGTCGAAAGCTGTATGGCGAGATTGAATTTCATCCAGCTTAAGTCTAATACGCCGAATCTCAGCAACATGCTGGGGAGATGGAGAACATTTATTCAAGGTCTCAAGGTCATAGAGTTGGAGAAGCAGAGAGTCTTTATCATCCTCCCTCTCCCTTTGTTTTTTGAGGTGCGAAGCCATACTGATAAATCGACCTCGAATCACAGCCTTATGGGCATTCCACAGGGTTTCAACCGAGCTCACAGAATCTATATTTTCTCGAAAAAACATATCTAAGTGTGAGTGTATTTGTGAAGTAAAGGAATCGTCAGAAAGAAGAGAGTCATTGAGGCGCCAGGAGCCTTTGCCTTGGAAAGGATGTGTGACCCGGAGGGTTAAATGCAGGGGAGCGTGATCAGACCAGGTGATAACACCAATAGAGCAGTCCCGGACAGCTTGAAGTGTAATTTTATCAACTAAAATGCAGTCTATTCTGGTGTAAGAATTATGTGGTGCAGAAAAGAAAGAATAGTCCCGTTCCGAGGGGTGACGAAGGCGCCAGACATCATACAGTTGGAACAAGTGTAGAGAGGTAGAGAGAGAGTTGGCAAGAGACCTCACCTGCCTGCCGTAGATGCCAGTAAGGGCAGAGGAGGTGTCCAAGAGGGTGTTAAAAAATGCATTAAGATCGCCGCACAGAATAAGTTGGCCTTTTTTGAGGGATTCTACTTTGGACAACAATTTCTTAAAAAAGTGTGCCTGTGAGGTGTTGGGTGCATAAAAGGAAACCAAGGTATAAGCAACAGAATTAATAACACAGTTAATAATCAGAAATCTATCCTGGGGGTCTGCCGTCTTTTTAACCAACTGAAAAGAAAGGTGCTTCGAAATAAAAATAGAGACCCCTGCTTTACAGGTTTTTGCCATGGAATGAAAGTGCCACGGGAAGTCTTTTAAAAAGAAATTAGGAGGAGAGGGTTGTTTAAAATGAGTTTCGTGTACACAAAGAACGTGAGCATGATGCTTTTTGGCCTCAGAGTGGAGTAATCTCCGTTTATGTGGAGTATTCAGGCCATTGACATTTAACGATAAAAGGTTAAGGGACGCCATATCGGTAAAGAAGAGGGCAAGGGACAAAATGCGAAAGCGAAAAAGAAAATCAACAGAGACCCCCAGGTAAGAAGATCCAATACACAATGGGACGAGCCGCGTCCAGAACACAAGAAAAAATAAAATGATGTCATGTGTGGTGTATACGAGAGAGGATAAAACATAAATGGTAGGTCGGCACTCATAGAGAAGCAAGCATTTAAAATGCAGCAATGCAATGTAAACACTCCCAGAAGAAAAAGAAAAGTAAAACAAAACACAGAACCAATACGCAACTCAAAACACAGTCGGCCCATCTAGCTTTGGGCCGGCAGGGGGGGTGAGAACCTGTAACGTGTAGAGAAACCACACAGGGGGGTAAAGGTCGGTCTCAAGTAGAGAGACCTCCAACAGATGGAAAAAGAAAAACAAAAAAAAAGGGCCCAGTATGAAATCAATAAAGAATGTCCTGAACTTCGTGAGAATGTGTGTGTGTGCAAACAAGGGAGATGAGATGGAGCAAAAGAAATGTTAACTATCACAACGTATGCAGATATAAGGTATACAGTATGGTAGAGTGGGACAGTGGAGGAGCTGTCATATACGTGCAGAAGAAGGTCAGATAACTCAAAAGCACCCGATCAGATAGAGACAGATAGGAGGGCGCTGGTGTATAAGAAATCGTAGGGTACATGAGGAGTGAGCATGACACGTGTCGCGGTAGGCAAACCCGGTTAGGCAATACAAGGTCAGAGACACAAACTCCTGAGGAAACTGACGAGAAAAAGTGACCGGTTATATAGAACGTAGGCAGCAAAGAAAGAAACAAGAAAAAACTAAAAATAAATCATCGTTCTCACCACCACAGCACATGAAGAGTTCTCAAAAACGAGGGCAAAGTCCCAAACGAAGTGTACACGAAGAAAAAAGTCTGAACGAGGGAGAGAACGAGAGTCAAACCGTTCCGGAGACGGGAAGGGACCGGCCATAGAGATCCGAAGTAGTCCACGAACTCCAAAGGACGGTGAAGATAGCTGAGGACGCGCGGATACAGCAAGAGCAGCCGGGGTAGGAACAGATGATGGTCATAGCGTCCTGGGCGACTTGAGGCCATAACTTGCGCAGAGGTAGGAAGTGTAGCTGAATAATTCAGGTGTGTGTAGGAGCGCGTTTGGAGTGCACCACATCCCAGTCCCGGGCAAGCCTCTTGGGGGGAGATCTGGTGGGTGGAAGCAGGTCCCTCGCCAAGGAAGACTTCGCTGGTGTATCAAGCAGACCCCAATCAGAAAGTAGTTGAGAGCCCGCGACCGGTGATTTGACCAGGTGCATAGTGCCATCTCTGTTGATGAGGAGACGAGTAGGGTATCCCCAGCGATAAGGAATTTTGTGAGCCCGTAGCGCAGCAGTAATGGCCAAAAAAGCCTTGCGTTGTTGCAGGGTGTATTGAGAAAGATCCTGAAAAAACTGAAGGTCCCGGTATTGTGTCTTGCCTTCTGCATAAACTTGTCTTTGAGCTCGTAGAAATGAATCCGAAGGATGACATCTCGTGGGGGTAATCCTTGCAACGTTTTGGGACGCAGCAGCCTATGGATACGGTCAATTTTGACCTCCTCTGATGCGGGAAGCTCCAGCACAGAACGAAACAATGTGGTGGCATAGGTAAGTAAGTCCTCGGAGGCAACATCCTCGGGTATGCCGCGAATTCGTAAATTATTTCGGCGCGACCTGTCCTCCAAATCGCTGAGTTTGAGTCGCAGGGAGTCCACTTCATCTCGTAAGGAGTTGCACGTGTCAACCACAGAGTTGTGCGCTGATGTGAATTCCTCCATCTTGTCTTCAAGATGCGCAGTGCGGCCTCCAAGCTCACGGATATCTTTTTGAATCTCAGAGAGTGCATCTGTCATATCGTGTTCATAGCAGAAACGGTAAGAGCTTGATGGTCTGATTCTTCCGAAAAGGGTGAAGGAGAACGCTACGCAGGAGCAGCATCAAGGCCTCGAGAGGCGTCCGAGTCCTCCTCTCCATCTTGGATGGCCGGCAAGGCGCGGGAAGACGTCTTCCTCCTAGATTTGGACTCGAAAAAGGTAGGAAAATTGCTCGCAGACGATTTTGCCTTGCTCGCAGACATCTTTGTAAGAAGTATCGCCGAGAAATAATAAGTCAGGACGAAAAAAAAGAAATAAAAAGGGCAGTTGTATGAATTTGTTGGAGGAGCTCCACCACCATGCGTCCTACTCCATTGCCAGCCAAGCCACGCCCCCCATCTACCACCAGTCTTTGTCAAACTTTGTGGTAGTCATTTTTTTGCATTTGTTTTTTCACACACATTTTACTTCAGGTATGAATAAACAGGTTCTGGTATATGTCACTATCATAAAACACCCCAATATGTGTTCAGCAACATCTCCTGAGTACAGCGATACCTCACATGAATGATTTTGCCTGGCTGTTTGGGGGCAAAAGGGCCACATTTGGGGTATGCGCATTTTTCAATGTTGAACTTTGGCATTTGGGGATCCACTGCCCATGCCCTATTTGGTACATCTTTGAGCCAGGCCATTTCAGTGTGCCCAATAAACCCATATATTTTTCAAAACTAGACACCACAGGGTATTTTAAATGCTGGTATTTTAACTCTTTGCATGCACACATTTTACCACCAGCATTTTTTCAAAGTTTGCAGTAGTATTTTTGTGTGTGTATTTTTCCCCACACACACCTACTTTATGTATGAATTTACAGCTCCTGGTATATGCCGCTGTCACACGACACCCCATAATGTGTTCAGCAACATCTCCTGAGTGCAGTGATACCCCACATGCATGGGTTTGTCATTTTTTGGGGGAACTAAAAGGCCACATTTGGTACATTTGGAAATTAGATGTGTGGCCATCCTTTCCCCCGTGTTAATTGGGACATTGTTGAACCCGGCCAATTCAATTTACCCCCATCAAATCATACATTTTTTAAAAGTAGACATCCCATGGGCATTTAATATGCCAGTATTTTAACTCTTTCCATGCGAGAATTGATTTAAACTAATATGCTAATTTTAGGACTTGCACACAAAAATATATTTTTTATATATATATATTTTTTTTGCCATTTTTTAATTTTTTTTTATTTTTTTCAACTTGAAGGTTCCCCTGATAGTGACATCAGTGGGAAATTATTTTTACATTTTACTGTTTTTTTTAACTATTTTTTTCTAATTATTATTTAATTTTATTTTTTTATTTGTGATTAGAAAGCTGGGCTCCATTGACTTACATGGTTGAATGCAGTACCTGTATTCAACCTGCAAGTGGAGCCAGAGTTCTAGCGAACTTTTTCATCTTCATTATTTTTTTTTACCGGGTAGCTGTCATCTTGCGGATGGCGAAGATCACTTGCAGCAGTGGCTGTGACCGCTCTCCAGAGCGGTCACAGCCCATCCTGGGGAAAGTGTTTGGTGTCGCTGAATGCCGCCTGATCGAGGCATTACAGCAACACCGTTTGGGTGCAGAAAGCGAACGTAGATCGCTTTCTGCACCCGTTTAAATTGTCGTTAACCCTTCATTTTCGGGTGACGTGCCCGGACCGTCAATTGTCATTAAGGGGTTAAAGAGCTCAAAACAGCTCTGTGTAATATACCAGCACTTGGACTGCCTAAGTATGAACTGCCTTTTTATCTGTTTACTAGTAAAACAGGAGTTGCGGTGGTAGCGGTGCTAGCACAGGAACATGGTTTGGGACACCGGCCGTTAGTGTATTTGTAAAAAAAGCTACCAGAGATTGTGCAAGGTTTTCCGGCATCTTTAAGATAAGTGGCTGCATGCGTAATGATGGTTGAGGGAGCACAACCTATCGTTCTTTCCAATGTTCTCATTTTACATACATCACACCAAGTTATACACGTGTTAAAGAATCTTACCACTCAACATATGACAGCGCAAAGATGAACAGGCTATGAGAATATTCTACTGACAATCTCACTATCAAATATCACTCACCACACACGGGCCCTGTCCAGGCCCTTAGTAAAATGTTGCTATATAAAGCTGAGGGTAACGACTTTGAACACAATTGTTTACAGAACATACAGCCACATCAGTAAGGGCTGACTTGTCAAGTACACCCCTTAAGGAGGGAAATGTAGTGTTTGTGGATGGGTCATGCTACAAACCTGCAGATGGTGTGTATTTAATAGGATTTTCCGTTGTTTCACCCCTAGACAAGATATGGTGCTCAGGTGCACTACCTTTTGTGTGTGCACAGGCCGCATAACTTGTGGCCCTAACACAGGTGTGCAGAATATTTAAAGGGCAGGATGTCACTATTTATACAGATTACAGATATTCATTTGGAGTACTACATGATTTAAATTACACATGGTGTAATTTGGAAGAACAGAGGGTTTGTGAGTGCAGATGGAAAGGGGATTTCGCATGCTGACTTTGTTAATGATTTACTTGAAGCCCTGATGCTGCCCTGAAAAATAGCCGTGGTAAAATGTAAAGGTCATGCAGTAACTAATCCGGAAGAAGCACAGGGTAATAATTTTGCAGATGAATGTGCAAAGCAAGCAGCGCAACAGATGATGTTCCCCGACTATCACACGACGATAGACAAGCAATTACAAATGGTTATGACATTCTTCACTCCAGACTATGACGTTAAAATCTTACAGAAAATAGCTGATCCACAGGATAATACAATACTGGCAAGAACAAGGATTGAGTCAAGATCAGAGTTCCCTCTAAGCTGTGCGCTTGTGCGCGCGCACATAACTTTTTGAGGGAGCGCACACGTTCAAACATTGTGCGCACAGTACCTAACGGGGAGCTGGGGGGGGCAGTCCGTCCAGGGTGACGCTGGCACTCCTCCAGAGACGGACATTAATGTCCGCCGCTGGAGGAGCAAGCTCGGTTGGGGAGATCAAAAATCTCACCCCAACCGGCTTAAGATCAATCAAGGGAGCGGGAGGTCTGTTCATACAGACCTCTGATCCTGCTCCCTTGCTATGCGCGTGGCAACTGATGCTGTGTGTCGGGATTTGATGTCAGATCCTGGCACACAGCACTGAAGCCACGCCCACCTTTACTGCACCGGAAGCACAGGACAGAAGAAGAAGAGTCGAGAAGAGAAGAGGAAGAACGAAGAGGATGAGGAAAAGTAACTAACAGAGGAAAGGTAGGAAAACATTATGTATATGTATATATATGTATATGTATTTATATATGTGTGTGTAATAAATATAAGTCAACTATTAATCTCCAAGGACAACAGCTGGCTCCCAACACAATGGGATTCCTCTTGAGTAAACCAGTTTCAAGGAATTACACTAGTGGCGAAACCCAAATGTCCGGGAACTCACAATACATCAAAGGGCTATCTCTCTACCAGGTGGGAACAGTAAACAGGAGATACAATCTACAACGTGGTATGACAAAGGACTGCAGGAGATAGTATCTGGGCTGGAGACAAGCATGTGTTTCTCCTACAACAAAAGGATTGCAGGAGACAATATCCACATTCCAGAGACCCACCCTGAATTTGCCCTGAGGACCATCAACTTCATTGTGGGGGCAATCTAGCTTCCTGGACAAGAGCGGTCTCTACAGGCAGCTGGTGCAGGTACAAGATTGTGCCTTCCTAAGGATGAGTGGACAATAACTCAGAAGATGATTCGCTGGAACTGTTTGGGGCATGGTGGCTATAAAGGTGTTGTGTGAGCAACAGAGGACAGAGAAGGAGTGGTGAGAAACAGAAAGAAAGAAGGATAACATCAAGGTGACAGGGACACCCCATCCTTACATGCACACATAGAGTCACTAGCATAGTGTAGTTAGAGTCATAGAGCCTTGTATTTCAGACGCTTCTCTTTATACTCATATATATGTATTTGTTATTTTAATAAACCCATTGTTTTAAGCCACTGGTGTAAGTGGAGTTTCATACGACGAGGAATTGGTAGTAGTTAAAGGAAAGCCAGACGGGTGAAGGTATAAATCCCGGGACATAAAAGGTGCTTTTCTACAGTGTGTATGTATGTATATGTGTGTGTATATATATATGTGTATGTGTGTATATATATGCATATGTGTGTGTATATATTTGTA
>VKOC01017126.1:0-18447 GCA_009364415.1 Spea multiplicata
GAAGAAGGTGGTGATCAACAGTATCAAAAGCAGCAGAGAGATCCAGTAGTATTAGAATAGAGTAGTGACCTTTAGCTTTGGCAGAGAGCAAGTCATTGGAGACTTTTGTTAGAGCTGTTTCAGTAGAGTGAAGGGGTTTGAAATCAGACTGTAGAGGGTCAAGGAGGGAATTAGAGGAGAGGACGTTAGTGAGGCGATGGTACACAATCCGTTCAAGCAGCTTAGAGGTAAAAGGAAGCAGAGAGATAGGGCGGTAGTTAGTCAAACAGATGGGATCTGAGGAAGGATTCTTTAGAATTGGTGTGATTAGCGCATGCTTGAAGGCAGATGGTACAGATCCAGATGATAGAGAAAGATTAAATAGGTGGGTAAGTGATGGACCAAGGGATGGACATAGAGACTTTGTGAGGTGTGAAGGGATGGGGTCAAGGGGACAGGTTGTTGGGTGAGAGGAAGAAAGAAGAGTGGCTATCTCTTCTTCGGTTGTAGGGGAAAAGGCAGTTAGTATAGTAGGAGTGGAGAGAGTGGTGGTGAGTGGTGTAGGAGGGAGTTGTAAGGAAGAGAGGTCTTTTCTAATAGTCTCGATCTTCTCTTTGAAGTGGGTAGCAAGATCTTGGGCAGTGAGAGAGGTTTGTGGTGTGGGTGTGGAGGGACAGAGAAGGGAGTTGAAAGTAGAAAAAAGGCGTCGTGGGTTGGAAGAAAGAGAGGATATGAGAGTGGAGAAGTAGAGCTGTTTGGCAAGAGAGAGGGCAGAGTTGTAGGTGTGAAGCATGAATTTATAGTGAGTAAAGGCTGGATTTTGATTTTCTGAAGTATCGTTCATCTGTGCAGCAGCACTCCTGAAGATACTGTGTGGTTTTGGTATGCCATGGTTGGCGTTTAAATTGTCGGGGGTAACTTGTAGTAATTGGAGCTATGGTGTCGAGGGATGAAGCAAGTGTGTTGTTGTAAAAAGAGGCTGCTGTGTCTGGGCAGGAAAGGGTTAACATGGAAGGTAAGAGAGGTTCGAGTGAGGCTGACAGTTGGGTAATGGTATTTTCTGGTAATGGCCTATAAGTATGAGGTGAGTGCAGTAAGTTGGTCTTGTTAGGGGTTAGCATTGGAGAAAAAGATAGAAGGCGGTGGTCAGACAGAGGGACGGGGTAGATGGAGAAATCTGAAAGGGAGCAGATCAAGTGAGTGTCCCTCGGTGTGCGTAAGGGAATTAGTCCATTGAGAGAAACCAGAGGAAGATGTCAGGGAGAGGAGTTTGGAGCTAGCAGAGTTGTTAGATATATCTAAAGGAATGTTAAAGTCACCCAGAATAAGACAGGGGATATTAGGAGACAGGAAGAAAGGGAGCCAGGCAGAAAGGTGGTCAAAGAACTGCGAGGTAGGGCCTGGAGGGCGATATATGACAGCAATTTGAAGAGAGAGTGGAGAGAAAAGAGTAAATGGGCTGCAGCTGTAGGGGGTGTGTCCAATTGGCCCAGAGAGCATTCCCATTGGAGAATAGTTTAAGATGGACATACCAAGCCTGCAGGAGTCAATCAACTCTAGTTACTAGGAGGAGCCAAGTCCCTGAAGCCTTATTTAAACCCTGCATACCTTCACTATTTTGCTTGTGTATTGCTAAGCTGTGGTACCTGTCTAGTTATAGTAACCAACCCTTTGTTCTTGCTACAGCTCTTTACCCTTCTTGAACCTACTTAACTTCTCTTGACCTCCCAGATTTTGGCCTTTAGCTTATGACATGGTTATCCTGATTATCTTGTCCGTGACCTCGGCTTGTTAACCCTTTATGATCCTGTGCTGCCTTTGACATATTGGAATGATTATTGACATTTGTCTTGAATAAGCGAAGAACAAGAAGCCAATCTGAGGGGACAAGGATAAGGTAGCTCCCTATTGAGTGAAAGTGTGAGAGAGCATGACTGAGCATGACACAGTGTGTGAAAGAGTTTATAAAGGTGAGTTACAACTATTTTCTTTACAAATTAAAAGTTCTCCAAAATGTGATTGAATTGTTTCTGGTCCATTTGTACAAGTCTAGTGAATATATCTAGTAGTTCGGTTAGGAATTAGGAAATAGGGAAACGGGTAGCGTTGAGGTCCTGTTAGTGGATAGTGAAAGTGTTAGGTAAGGTTAGTTTACAGTTGGTGTATGGAGTTAGTGATAGGGTTGATCAGATTAAGTCACTATTAATCAACAAGACAGATGAATGATCAGTCACTCATTATCCAATGATCACATAGCATTTCATTGGGTTGACCCCTTCGTGACAATGGCTGGAGGAGCAGGTTCTTGGTGCTGTTGCTCTAGGAGAGTATATGATTTTTTATATATTCACTTGTGGTGTGTTTGCTTTTTCTGGAATTATGAATTTATAGTTCCTGGCTGTATACTAGTAATATATATATATATATATATATATATATATATCTGCCAAACAACCCCCTAATATGTGTTCAGCAACATCTGCTATGTACAGTAATACCACCTGTGCATAGGTTTCCCTAGATGTTTGGAGGCTAAAAGGTGCACAATTGTTTTTTTTTAATTTTCACATCTGGTCAATTTGTGCCTATGCCCCATTTGTGACATCTTTAAAACCAGCCTACCAGCCTCTGGGAACTCTCTTATAAATGGCTACTGACATCAACGGGGACCTTGATTTTTTTTGTAACTCCCATGATGCCTTGTCATGGTGGAGACCTGGCTGGCTGAGCATCATGGGAATTGTTCACAGCTAACATCTGCAGCTTTATCTACTGTTGATTGCACTTCCCATGATGGTCAGCCACCATCATGGAAGTAGTATGTCTGGCTTAGCCTTATGGGAATTCAATTCAATGTGTTGGTTATTTTTAATATGCATGACTGTGTTCACAAAAATGAAGCGTGTTTTATGTGGCAATGCAAGCGCGACATTGTAAAGTGCAATTTCTTGTATTGAGTTCCGCAAGAGCGATTTAAAAAGAATAAGAAAAAAGTCTCCCTCTTTCACATTTTGTAATCTTGGGAGGTATGCTTAGTAAAAAAAAGTAACTTCCCTTCAGGAAAGACCCCTCCTACAATTACAGGCTGTAAACAGCTTTTACATTTGTGGTAGGGTAAAACATGTGCCATTGGGAGATAGGAAATGTGACGTGTAGGAGCAGAGTAGGGTTTGTAGGTAAGGCTGAGAACAACTGTAGAATCAAGCAGGGGCTAAAAGGTTTAATAGAGGGCAAAGTATATCAGAGAGAAACTGCCCAAGTGTCCTTAAACTCCAACTCCCCCTTTTCCCAGCACATACACAAGCTGAGCTGGTGAGCAGCTCTGAGGAAACCAACCCCTCCTCTCTCTCTCCCACCTATCAAGTGAAGAAAGTGAAAGAGCACATCAAACTAACCCCCCCCCCCGCAAGTGAAGAAAATGAGTAGCTCAACCAAACAAACCCCCCTTTCCCCCTCACGTGAAGCAAACAAGTAGCTTGACCAAAGAAACTCCCTTGCCGCCCTGCATGTGAACCAAACCAGAAGCCCAGTGAAACAGCTCCATGAAACAAGCCCCCCCCTCCAGCTCCCTCCCAGCACATGGAAACAAGCAGAACTGCTGCACAGCTATGACTGAGCGAGGCGCAGTGAAGTATATGCATGTGCAGCAACAGGACGCCCTGGAAATGTAACGAGATTCCCCTGTGAGAGAGAGGCCGAACCCCCTGCAAGGTCTAAGAAGATGCCCAGCGGTAACCAAATGCCCACAAGCGTAACACTCTCAAGAACGCAACCGCAACGCCCTGAAGGAGGATGTTGAAGGGGGTTTAAATACCTCCTAGACCCCTCCCACAAATACAGACTGTAAACAGCCTTTACATATATCGGAACTCGTAGAAATGATCATCCATAATGTTATGTAGTGTTTAGAAATGTAGTATAATCAGTGTTTGCCAAAAATGCTTTTTTAGAAAAAATAAATGGAGAATATGACAGATCTGAGATGTTATGTAAAAAATAGTTCCAAATATGATTTTGGGATCTGCTTTATATCAGAGTATAATATTGTGGCCCTTGCTATTAATGTGGGGACAGGGACAAAAGTATGTATAAAAAAAATCAAATAATTAACAATAAGTGTAAAGTAAAGTGCAACTTATAACACACCTCGTGAAAAAAACACTTTAAATTTCCACTAAAATAATACAAATAACAATAAACATAAAGGTGTAAGCGCACATGCTCCAATACACAACCTTAGAGTAAATATGTATATATACTTGCATAAAATGTGGTTTAGACCTCTCTTTTAGCCCTGTAAATTGAGACACAGAGAGATCATGCAGTAATGATTGTAACGGGGTATAGAGAAGACTGACATGAGATAGAGCCGTAAACAGGCTCTATATAAACAGCTCTGGGTGCCCACTTGGGGTGTAAACGAAAGGATGCCTTCCTTCTGAACCCACTCCAGACAGTAAAAGGATCCACACAGTTCTTTTCCTTCTGAATTCTTTTATTATTAAAATAAGGAAAACTAGGTATAAAAAGCTATATTTCCCCAAATATAAAAAGTATATTTAACCCCTTCGTGACAAAGGCTGATTTTCCTTTTTGTACCCTTCGTAACTATGGCTGTTTTATCGTTTCTGCGGTGTTTGTGTTTAGCTGTAATTTTCTCTTAACCCATTTACTAAACCCACACAAGTTATATATTGTTTTTTTTCAGGACAAGAAGGGCTTTCTTCAGACACCAAAATTTTTTTCATATGATGTAATTTCCTATAATAAAAATATTAAAATATGACGAAAAATTGAAAAAAAAACACATTTTCTCACTTTTATTTGAAAAATCTTTTATTCATCATAAAAAACTACTGAAAAAACCTGCTAAATAGATTCTACTATTTGTCCCGAGTTTAGAAATACCCAATGTTTTTATGTTTTTTTGCTTTCTTCTACACGTTATGGGGCAATAAGTACAAGTAGCGTTTTGCTAATTCAAAACCATTTTTCTCTGAATCTAGTAATTCTGTCTCTATGTGGTATTTGGGGCATCTTTGAAGCCAGCAAATTAAATTTACCCCACCAAACCATATATTTTTGAAAACTAGACACCCCAGGGTATTTTAGATGCTGATAGTTTAACCCTTTCCATGCACTAATCCTACCACCAACCCTTGTCAAAGTTTGTGATAGTAATTGTTTTTGGTGTTTTTTTTCACATACTTTGTACTTCAGGTGTGAAATTACAGCTCCTGGTATATGTTGCTGTCACACAACACCCCGATATGTGTCCAGCAACATCTCCTGAGTACATTGATACCCCACATGCATGGGTTTGTCAGATTGTTTGGGGGCAAAAGTGCCACATTTGGAACATGAGCAATTCAAATTCAGTAGGAATTTTACATCTGGGTAAAGAAAAATGCTTGTACCCAACTATCAGTAGGGACAGGTTACAAGAAAGCCTGGCCTATCTCCAAGAAGGGATTTGATCTAGCACCTTAAGTGGTCCCTCATGCCACGGAATGGACACAGGGGTCACTTGACAGTGCAAATAAAAACGCTTAAAAATGGTGGAGCAAATAAAAGCTAAAAAACAGTAAATGTAACAAAAAATTAAAAAAAAAATACAAAAATGGAGCAGGAACAAAAAAAAAAATTAAAAATGGGAAACTGTGTGATACAGCTTGAAGCAGTCACCGACACAGAGTGCAGGTTTTCCAGGGCAATCTGGACAGTAAAATGTGGTGTCCTTTCTTTGCCCCCTGCTGTAGCATACCCTGCATCTCTTTTGGGGATTCTGTTTCTTTGCTGTAGGGGGGATTTTAAAAATAAAATGGGTAGCCCCAATTCTGTTGGTTCCCATCACTACTTGGGGACCAGGTGCATCACGGTACAAGATACCTGAAATTACTTCGAGCTGAAACTGCAAAAAAGACAGCTTCAGCCCAGTGTCTGCTTTTTTGTGCAGCAAAAAAGCGTTATAGGTTGCAATTTGCATTAGATAAATTGCAACCTTCTTGTACCAGGCCTTTGTCTTCCTCATAATGAGGTAGGGCTGTAGAAGTTGATCTGACAGATCAACTCCACCCATGTGCTTGTTATAGGCCCTGATGCACACTGGCTTTCTAGTGACCCCAGCTCTGCCACGGACAGAAACCTCCACGGTTCTTTCATCGTGGATGGTGCTTAGCATGCACACCTCTTTTCTGTCTTTGAACTTCAATGCCAAAAGCTCCTCTTGGCGTAGAGCTGAGGTCTCCCCCTTTCCTAGCCGGGTTCGTACCAGGCGTTGTGGGAAACCTAAGCGGTTCTTTTTTATAGTACCGCAAGCTACCGTATCGAAACAATACAGCAGCTTGAACAAAGGGACGTTTGTATAGAAGTTATCTACATACAAGTGGTAGCCTTTGTTCATAAGGGGGAATATTAGGTCCCAAACAATCTTAGCACTGGTGCCCAGATGGTCTGGGCAACCTGGAGGGTCAAGGTAGCTATCCTTACCCTCGTATACCCGGAAGGCATGGGTATATCCTGTCTCGCTCTCGCAGAGCTTATACACCTTCACTCCATACCTGGAGCGCTTGGAAGGAATATACTGCTTGAATCCCAACCTTCCTTTATATTTCATTAGGGATTCATCCACGCAGATATTCTTTCCAGGTGTATAAACCTCTGGAAACCTGGCAGCGAGATGGGTAATCAGGGGGCGGATTTTATAGAGCCTATCAAACTGGGGGTCCTCCTTAGGGGGGCACAGGCTGTTGTCGCTAAAATGCATGAAACGAAGAATCATTTCATACCTTTGCCTAGTTATAGTTTGGGCAAAAATAGGGGTACTAAAGATGGGGCTGGTGCTCCAGTAGGAGCGGATGGAGGGCGTTTTTATAATGCCCATTAACATTGTGAGTGCCCAGAATTTAAGAAATTCTGGCACGTCAATGGGAGTCCATGGCTGTTTTGCCCAAAAAGAATTAGGGCTAGCAGCACGGTGCTGCTGGGCATAAATGTTTGTTTGTGTGACAATGTCTCCCAAGACATCGTCTCCCAAAAAAAACCTGCACAAATTGCAGTGGAGTGAATCCTGTAACATCAATATTGATGCCAGGAATTCCAGAAAAAGGAGGGATAGCTGGCTTGTACCTATTAAGCGCTACCCATGCCTCTGGTGCACTGCCACGACTACGTGTGGCAGGCGTCCTAACAGCCACAGATACATCACTAGAGGTATCTGTGAACTGACCAACGTCAAAATCTGACGCTGTATCAGTGGCCTCAGAATCTGTGGCCAAAAAGGCATACGCCTCCTCAGCCGTATACTGCTGCATGGTAAGAATTGCAGCAAAAATAGTGGGGAAGGAAAGGGTTAATGGCTATAATAAAAATAAAAAAAAAACTAAAGTAAAAAAACCTAAAAAAAAGTAAAAAAAACCTAAAAAAAGTAAAAAAAAAGTGTAAAAAAAAAACCCCCAAAAACAATTGCCACTATGCAAGATCACTGTTTATGCAGTGATCAATGGCAATGAAGGGGTTAATATTATATGGGTGGCTCTTATAAGAGCCTTTGGATAAATATATATATATATTTATTAGGGAATACCTGAAATACACACTGATCTGTCTCTCTCCCTCACTAGAAGCAAGTGAAGGAGGGGGGCAGATCCAATACTGATCAAAGGCAATGTTTAGAAAACATTGCCTTTGATTTAGCAAATCATGATCACTCTTATGAGTGATCTGACCACTAGGGGTGTTATTCACTGGATGTCCATGACATCCAGCAACACCCCCCCCGATGATGTCACCAGGATCCGCCCCCCGGCTTGATGGGCGCCGCCATCTTGAAACACCGCGTGTGTTTCGAAGACACCGGCACCGGGAAGGTAAGTTGAGCATTTAGGAAGCGATCGCGAGTCGCTTCCTTTGCTAAACAGGTGTTGCAAAGATGCCTTGATACTGAGGCATCTTAGCAACACCAGCTAAGCAAAGGAAGCGACTCGCGATCGCTTCCTAAACCCGTTTTTCGGCGGCGGGCGCCGCCATGTTTGAAAGACGTGCAGTCTTTCAAACATGTTTTTTTTTTTGCTCCTAGGAGCGATCGGGGGGGGGCGGGAATGGTTTTTTTGGTGTTGCTCAATGCCTCGATGTCGAGGCATTAGAGCAACACCGTTTGAGTGAAAAAATCGATCACGGATCGATTTTTTCACCCATTTAATGACGTGCCGGTGCTGGCACGTCAATTGTCATAATCGTCACGATTTTGAGTGACGTGCCCGGACCGGCAATTGTCATCAAGGGGTTAAAAGCACAACGCGTTTTGACTTTGTCTTTTTCAAGTGTATTGTCCTTATCCTCTGGTTACACATTTATAATGTGCCTAACAATTGTTTTGGCGCCAATTTCACAGACTTCCGGTTTCCAGTCTGGCACGTCCAGTAGGACACGTCCGGTTTGCGGTAGAGCACTTCCTGTTTCCGGTACGTAACTTCCGGCGCAACCTCCGTTTCTGCTAGGTCCTGGGTCCTGGTGTAATCTTTAGAGTGTCCCTTCCAGTTGGTCCAATACGGGCATCACGCATTGTAAAGGTATTAAACATTATAAAGGCTCTTATGGAAGGCAAAATCTGGCAGCCATTTTGGAAAAGGGCAAAAATACTAACAGAAACCATTAAAATTCAATAATAAATCCAGAACTATATATATATATATATATACAAATTGATAAAATATGTGTTGCATCCATACATGGGACATGTTTATTTTATCTGTATTATTTACAAAAGTATGTATGTATATATGTAATTATATATGATATATATATGTGTGTGTGTGTGTGTACGAGAATAGTGAGACTGACAAAACGCCTACCTACAAGATCTGAGGTGTGCCATGATCTTGATAGACGGTACGCCAAAAAGAGGGCATACCCAAGTAATGAGAATTAATATAAAGAGAGGGTGGGGGAAATGCGTGACCCTGACTCAACGCATACCACCTAAGGGTGAGCTGTAGGGGGGTAAGTAGTACCCCAGACTCCGCCCACAAATACGGCTATTGCCATAGCCTCTAACTTGTGTACGGAGTCTGGGACGTTAGTGTGATGAACGAGAATAGTGAGACTGACGAAAAGCCTACCTACAAGATCAGAGGTGTGCCATGATCTTGATGGATGGTACGCCAAAAAGAGGCCAAAAGGTAAGCGTAGCAAATATTCCACTATAACACTAAACCGGCAGCCAATCCGACATAAAGAGTGGACAAACCGGCGTTTGTCCGTGTACCTGGTAGCTGAAAGAGGTATTGAGCGAAGTAACGTGAAGGATACCGGAACAACGCTAACAAAGCTGACTGTGTACAAGGCCGCCTGCCAAAACTTCAGGCTGCTATTCGGGAAAAGCGTGACCCTGACTCAATGCATAGCACCCAAGGGTGAGCTGTAGGGGGTTAAGTAGTACCCACAAATACGGCCATTGCCATAGCCTCTAACATACTATACAGTATGAAAACTTGCGCCAGCACCAAGATTGCGCCACAGGACTTGCACTGGCACACATTTTTACACACATTCTAACACTTGCACAAACTTACACACTCATGCCAAAATGCACTTACACATACACACCCATGCTCACATACACATCTGTGCCCACAAACACACTTATACATACATATCCATGCTCACACATACACATCTGTGCTAAAACACACTTGCACCAGGTGCCTAAAAGGTGTGTGGTCACAGAGTGATACCCTTCAGACTTGAGCTCTGGGCTACCGGGTAGACATACCAGGCATCTGGAGCTCATTTACCAGCATTTACGTTGTGTGCGTGTCTCTCAGACATATGCAGTTTAAACGCAATTCTGCCAGTATTTTTATGCCGGGACAGAACACTTACACATACATATGTATATGCATGCATGTTCAGACACTTGGTTGCCCAGGGGCAAGAACAGAGTGGGGTCACATACGTGAGGACACATGGCGTCACATGACCCCGGAAGGTACACAGTTAGTGTGTACACCATATCATTGGGCTTGGTATTAGTGGGAGGAAGCAGACCTGTATTTGGGGCCGGTAAGAGGGAGATCTGTGATTTCCCTAACTATCCAGTAGCACCAAATGGAGACTCTGGGACTAAAGCAAAGTCTACATTCCAGGGCCACGTGGTCTCCTAGTTTCAATTTGGAGGACGCATGGGGCCACAATAATTTGTACTTAGCCATTGCCCCCTCTGCCTCTCCCCTCAGCTACGCCGATGAAGGGTGATGAGATTCTAGGACCTGTCCTAGCGGATGGACACATGGTTATTTTTAAAAAGGCTCGAAAGCTAAAGTCTGAATTTCCACCTACTGTCATCAACGAAATAAAATAAACAAATAGCTCTAGTCCACTTAGGGACTAATGTAAAGCTTGTATAAATCAAACTAAAAAAGCATTATTGACAGCATTATTTGCTAATGCTACAAAGAAAACATATAAAATAAGTTTTATAAACTGCACCACTTCGTATGTGGTATATTTGATCAAATACGGGTGTGGGATGCATCTCTAAAAAAGAGGCAGAAGAAAGTTGTAGGGATACAGCTAGTGGTAATGGCAGCCATAATCAAGGGTGGTTGGAGCACTGCAACATGGAGGCTGATAAAAAAAACAGACATTATGGGCAGTGGATTGCTGTTGGTGGTGCATTCTGAAGGGGAGCCTTTCACACAATTGTTGGGCGGCTTTGGTTTCACAATACAAACTTCCCTCCTGTTCCACTTTTAGCAGGAATATTGTCCCCTCATTGTATCGATCCTGTGTTTCAGCTGTGAAAGTGGGCTTTTCCAAGGTTGCTGGTCAGTGTGCGCATTTTACAACAGAAATGTACCTAGCTGTCACACCGCACAAAGACTGCTGGGCACTTCCACCACAGTGTTAAGGCTAGCCAACTTTTGAGGGAGTAGCAAGAGAAGGCAGGTCTTCCCAAACACTATGTATGACAAGATGTGAGTATGAGGTAGAACTCAACATTCGATATGCTGGAGAGGATTTTTGAGCACCAGAGGGCAATCCATAGTCTTGCATCAGAGCACAACATTGGTATTGCACCTCCATTAAATAGGAAGGATTGGATAGTGATCACTCAGGTAATGGCAGTCCTCAAGCACTGCGATTCTGACCCAAAAAATCCCAGTGTTCGCCCATTAAGGCAGCAAACCATGAGGTTGTTCAAGGTGGCACTCTACATGCTGACGTAGCATCCATAGTCAGGAAGCTGAAGGATTAGCTCAAAGTTTACCTTTGTGAACGAATGGACAAATGTCCCGAAATTATACTAGTGTAGCTTTGTGATCCAAGGATTAAGGGAAAGCTAATACTCAATTGTAATTCTTTTTACCTTCCCGGATCAACTGATCCAAAGGATGTGTCATTGTAAAAATATAGACCTGGGGGTGGCTGTAGATGTGATTTATCTGGACTTTGCTAAGGCATTTGATACGGTCCCGCATAAATTAACAGAAATAGGCTTAGGGGCAAATGTCTGTATGTGGATCAGAAATTGGCTAAAAGATAGAATGCAGAGGGTTGTTGTGAATGGATGTTTCTCAGCCTATACGCAGGTATTAAGTGGCGTGCCTCAGGGGTCTGTCCTCGGTCCTCTTCTTTTTAATTTATTTATAAATGATCTCCCAAGCTGCATTAAGAGCCATGTCACAGTTTTTGCTGATGACACAAAATTAGGCCGGGTAATTCAGACTAATCTTGATGTTTCTTCATTGCAGGAAGATCTAGACAGAGTTGGGGACTGGGCGTGCAAGTGGCAGATGAGGTTCAATATAGAGAAATGCAAAGTTATGCATTATGGTAAAAATAATAAAAATGCGACCTATTCTTTAAATGGAATATCCTTGGGGGAAACTACCAGTGAAAAGGATTTAGGAATAACGGTTGACAACAGACTTGACAACAGTGCTCAATGCCAGCAAGCAGCTGCGAGGGCCAATGTCACGTCCTACCCAGGCTGCGGAGTTGCTCTTTGCTTCAGCTCTGTTTCCTTTATAAGGTGTGCCCCTCCCGTGTGTTCTGTTTGTCTCAGTCTGCAATCTAAGGTATGTCTCAGTGCTATGTGTTTGGATTACATGTTTGGTTTGTTTTGTACCACTGTCAGCAGGGATTAGCGTTAGGACCCACCGTCATTGGAGTACTTTGGCGTAGTGGTGGGCTAAGCATACTATGGCCATATGATGTGACAGAATCTCCAATTGTTATCACATAGTTCTAGGCTAGTTCCTGTATTCATGTTTGTCTGTCTCTTATGTACCTTTGCCCTTCTTCCTTGTATCACCTGAGGATTCTGGTTCCTCTCTCCTCTCCCCATGTCCTAGTCAATATGCCTATCCTTGATTAAAGGAGAAACGTCCGAGGATTCCGGCTCCTCACTCCTTCCCCTGTGTTCCTTGCCTTGTTCCCTGTCCTTTGTTGTGCCCTGTATCATGTATATCTTGTCTGGTTATGTTTCGTACCTGGTCTCCCTGTTCGTTTGCTTGTTATGTTTCTGCTATATCCTGTGCTTAGCTTCCATACTCCCAGCCTGCAGCATCCTACACGTGATTCCTGTGATATGTTTCATGCCTGGTCCAGGGTGCCTGCAGGATATCACTTTGTTTCATTCTGGACTTCATCTGCTGCTTTATCAGGGCGCTGGTGTTTGGCTGCACCTGGGTGAGTGTGGTCGCCCTGCAACCAGGCCCTGTCTAACTCCACTACTGCACTGTGACTCCTGCACACAATCTTTGGGCGCGCTGGGTCCTTTCAGTCATCTGTTTGGACCCAGTCCATGACAGCCAATAAGGTTTTGGCATGCATAAAAAGAGGTATTGATTCAAGGGAGGAGGATATCATCTTGCCTCTTTACAGATCATTGGTAAGACCTCATCTTGAATATGCGGTACAATTCTGGGCACCGGTCCTCAAAAAAGACATTATGGAATTAGAAAAAGTGCAAAGGAGGGCTACGAAATTAATAAGGGGAATGGGTGATACTAGTTATGAAGAGAGACTAAAAAAGTTAAAATTATATAAGCTAGAAAAACGGCGTCTCAGAGGGGATATGATAACATTATATAAATATATGCAGGGCCAATATAAAGAGCTCTTCGGTGACCTGTTCATTAACAGAAATGTACAAAGAACAAGAGGTCACCCTCTGAGACTGGAAGAGCGCAGGTTTCATAGATGACAAAGGAAGGGATTCTTTACAGTGAGGACAATAAAGGTATGGAATTCACTTCCAAGGGAGGTGGTGTTATCTAATACATTAGATACCTTCAAAAGGGGCCTCAATATTTTCTTAGAAAGGCATGGACATACAGGGATAAATAGAATAACATTAATATTTGAGAGCTTCTTGATCCAAGGAGAAATCCGATTGCCTCTTGGAGTCAAGAAGGAATTTTTCCCCCTGATGGCAGAATTCGAAGTAGCTTAGTTAGGGTTTTTTTGCCTTTTTTTGGATCAAGAATAGGAAGGTTAGGTAGAAGGGTTGAACTTGATGGACAGGGGAATGCTGTCCAAGGAGGGAGTAGTGCAGCAGGGAATAAGATGATGTTGTGTGCTACTCTTAGCAGCAGCATCAGCAGCAGTGACCCAGTGAAGTGGTCAGACTTTACATCCATGAAGTTCCTTCTCTGCCTAATGTTGACCCTCTTGGCCACAAGGATGAACAGAAGAGTGTGTGGCCTGCAGTGGCGTCTCCAGCTTTCATATTTAGGGGGGCACATGGGGGGCCAGGGACCAAAGTAGGGGGGCCAATTATAAAACGGTACATATACACTATATATATATATACACACGTTAGACGTGCATTTTTAACTACACAATATGTATTTATCTCTTTGAAGTAAAGACTGTGATTAAAATATGATTTCAAAATAACAGCTAAAGTGACAGTTATTTTTCATTCTTTAATATTAGCCCCTGCTGACAATATATATAAATATTAGACCCTGCTGCATATATATAGAAATATTACACCCTGCTTCTGATATATATATATTAATATTAACCCCTGCAGCGGATATATATTAATATTAGCCCCTGCTGCGGATACATACTTATATTATACCCTGCTGACGATATACATACTTATATTATACCCTGCTGCCGATATACATAAAAATTATACCCTGCTGCCAACATATATTAATATTAGCCCCTACTGCCGATATATATTATTAGTCCCTGCAGCCAATATATATAAATATTAGCCCCTGCAGCCAATATTTATTGATAATAGGCCCTGCAGCCAATATATATTAATATTAGACCCTGCTGCCAATATATTTGCCACACTGACTACAGATCAGGGGAAGACTGTGAGAGTCAGTGCAGTGTTCCCTCCTTCTGACTGCACCGTGACATTGAGAGGTCCTCTCCCCTGTAATCAGCTCCAGAGTCCATTTGTCCCCTCACTTACTAAACCATACCGCTCTTTTACTTACACCCTGTAGTTCAGGTATAGATCAAATAAACAACACATGGAAACAGCACACGCAACTGAATGAGATAAAAAAAAAACTGTATTTGCATGTATACATAAATAATGTATGGAAACATAGCAGATACAGATCAACAGAATTTGACACACTATTTGACATCCAAACAACTATAAATCATTATTTTTTATCACATTATTAAAATCCCAGAAATCAAAAAAGGCCCAAATAAATTAAGGAGATTATACATAATGGAAACTTCAACAAAACTTTTAGCCATTAATGCATCACAACCATCTTAGCGCTGCTTCATCAAACGAACAAATGAACGCCTCATCACAGATAACAAAATGCCTGCGGATGGATATAACTACACTGAGTGCCACTTGGTCTGTGAAACCAAAGGGGAATAGCGTCCTGTATACTGTAATCAAGAATTGAGTTTTACAAACTCTGAACCAACATCTAACTTTTAATAATATATTCAGATTGAAATAAGAGTAAATGACACAATACCTTTACTTTTCCTCTCACTGATTTCTAGGCCTAGAAAGTTTTGTCCTCTGAAGTGACTACAAAATCTGGATAAATAAAAATTACAAAGTTCTATTTAACCCTCTGCAGCAAGTAAAGTTCCAGGAAACAGATGACCAAACTCATATCAGGACAGGCTCTGCCACACTGACACCCAAACACATACCCCAGGGCAGGCTCTGCTGCCACATGGACCCTCACATCAGGATGGGATAACCATATAAAATGCCTTCCACATTGCTTTGTTGTTTGTGTGTATTGACCCTTGTGTATTTGTGCCCCCCAGCCACCCCCCTTTGTGCATTTTTGCAATACACCCTTGTGTATTGATTTATTTGATGCCCCCAGCCAGCCCCCCTCCCTTGTGTATTGATGCACCAACCCCTTGTACTGGTTAATATAATGGCCCCCATACCCATGTGTATTAACCCCCCCGTTTGTGTATTGATATATGTGACATCCTTCTAACCACCCTGATGTGTAATTATGTCCCCAGCCACCATCTTTGTGTATTATTTAATTTTCCCAATGCAGCCCCCACCTTGTTAATGTCCCTCCTTCTGTCACCTCCACTATTTATTTAAAATAAAATACTTTTTTGCTGGCCTTCATTCTTGCACTGTAACAGCAGACTGCTCTTCTCCCTCATGCTCTTCTCCCTGTCAGGCAGTGACAAGCAACTGTTCCGTAAGAGCCCGCCCCCTTCAAAGGGCGGGACGAAGAGCCTCAGTCAGTGATTGGCATGCCAGCAATCCATTAAGCAGCCAGCGGAGGCGGTTTTACAGCCACTTTGAAACTGTCAGCCGCATCGGCTGCAATTGTGTTCAATGTTATAGCGTTTCAATTGGGGGGGCACACTGGGGGGCACAGCATAATGTAGGGGGGCCATGGCCCCCTCTGGCCCCCCCCTGGCGACGCCCCTGGTGGCCTGCACTCTCATGGGTTGTGCAGCAGCTGCTATCATGTCCGTCAATCACCCTTCAAAGTGAATGCATGTAAATAATACTCACGGATGTCACCTAATCTGATGGAGTAGATTCTTAAATTCAATCTGCCCAATTTGGACAGTTAATATTCCCAAAAGAAACCCCAAAAATGGCAAAGGTAATAGTTGTCCCCTTTGGCTGCATCTGTGGTCTGGCAATGCCAGCTGTCTCCACCAGAGTAGCCTGCTAAAGCTAGAGCCTAGTGCTTGAGCTCTGTAAATCCGCTCCCAAACATCAAGGACTGAAAGGACGACGCACCTATAGTAATGAGCGAGCTGCCGCCACAAGTCGTCGCGGCGGCACTCACAGTGTTATGAGCGGGTTGCCGTGACTCGTTCGCGGGGCTCGACTACTCCTGCATCTGCCGGTGTGGCACACCCCCGGCGCTCGCGGGTGTAGCACACTCAGATGCCGTTTGTTTATTGTTTGTTTATTGCGCCAATACCATTAGTGTGCACCGGTCACGATGACGTCACACACACTTGTTTCATTGGTTGATTATTGTTTTTTCCCGCCCTTCTTCTTATTTAAACCTCCTGTCCCATTTATGCAGTGCCCGTTCAAAGAGTCACTTGCGTGTATCTCTGGGTTATTGTGCTTTTGTTCGTTCTGATTGATCTACGTGTACCTGACCTTGGCTTTGTTTCCTGACTTCGATTCTGTGCTGCCTGCCCCGACCTTGGCTTGTGTACCGACTTTGCTCCTGTGCTGCCTGCCTCGACCGTGGAATTTCCTATACCCTTTGTGCTGTTCTACGCTACCGTCTCTGCATTGTGGGTACATCATCCGTGTTGTCCTAGGTCCCGCATAACATAAACACCCCATTAACTATAACTGCCCCTAAGTTAACCCTAAACACACCATTAACTATAACTGCCCCTAAGTTAACCCTAAACACCCTATTAAATATAACTGCCCCTAAATTAACCCTAAACTACATCTAACTCACCCTTTTGCCCCTAATCATAATCCTAACACCCCATCAACTATAACTGTCTCCCTAAGTTAACTCCTAAACACCCCCTTACTATAACTGCCCCTTAAATTAACTTCCCCGCGTCCCCTATTAAACCCCAACCTTTCAGCAGCCATATTCATTTTACACTCACTAGTTAATGAGTGTCAGCGCCGATGGCGATACTAAATAGGAAATGGGCGGAGCCAATCACTCCGTTTGGTCCCTCTCCCTTTCTTCTCCCTGCATACTGCCATGAGATTGGCCTACTGCCTTGTTCTTCCTGCCAGCAGTGATTGCAGGGAGGGACTGGAAGAAGGAAGTGGGTGGGCCAATCGGCAGTGACTGCAGGGAGGAACTGTGAGTAGGAGCTGCTGCTGTGAGTCACAAACGGATTATAAAACGAGGGGTTTTTTTTCAGAGCATTTGCTCTGAAAAAACCCTAATTTTATAATCGATAAAAATCGCTTCAACTAATCGATAATGAAATTCGTTGCCAACGAATTTCATTATCGATTAGTTGTTGCAGCCCTATATGCATGTCTGGCTATGTATATAATCCATGTTCTGTGTATTTATGTTCAGCTGTGTTTGGTTATGCTGTATCCGTCACCCTCACCTGAAGCCTTTACCATTCACACCTGACCTAATGAACAGGATTTATATCCCTGCCTCCCAGTAACAGAGTTTTGAGTTCATTAAGTTCTTTGGAGCTACAGTTCATGTCAGACTCTGGATCTGCCTTTTGGATTTACCCTTTTTGGTCCACTAGGGGGCGCTTGTGTATTTAGTAGGTTTTTCCAGTTTGAAAAATAAAACAGAAAAAAGTTTATGATAGTGTGGTATATCAACTAAGTTTCTAGCATAAAAAATGGTGTATATGCACTCACACTTTAAATGAGACGATCAAGCCTTATGTGTAAACCCTCCACGATCCACGTGTGGAGTATATGTAGAGAAAAACAAAGAAAATAAAAAACACAATGGTATGGTATCTCCACAGTGTTCTGACACGCCAGAACAGATGTGCACTTACAGTTAATAACTGATGTGTCTGGCGTCTAGCAGTTTAGTTTCCTCCGTGTTTCCTGGTCCCGTGCTTGTATATGCAGGTTGGTATATAAACTGGTCCACAAGGGATGTATTGGAAAGTAGATTTATTCTGGGCAAATGCCCTATATAGTGGAGTACACTACGTGTATAGGGTATACCTATACCACGTCCAAGTACAACTATTTAAAATAATAATAAAATAAATTAAAAAATTAAAATTAAAAAATGCCGAAAAAAAACAATAAAAAATAAAGTCCAATAAGGTATGAGGACGGGAGCTCGATCCGTCCTTCTAACTCAACGCGTTTCGCCTGTGTCGTGGCTTCCTCAGGAATATCTTGTACGTTGTCCTGTCCGTCCTTTTATTCGTGTGGGGGGCGCCATCTTTGTGTTTCAGATTTACCCTTTTGCCAGCCTGTTGCCTGTTTGACCTGGACTGCCTACTGGATTTCCCCTTTTAGCTTGCTACCTGTCC